>JAUTYZ010210617.1:0-10548 GCA_032273725.1 Panulirus interruptus
ACAATTAAGCCTGGCGCACGCTAAAGAAGATCCACACTTACTGAACAAACCCACACCCACTCATGAAGCACATCTGACCCATTCCAATGATATCACTCCTCGCAAACAACACACTTAACTCGAGGGTCATTACTCAAAAATGAGCCATAAACCAACCTCATCCCTTAACAGGAAAGTCAAAAAGATACTCAAAACCTATCCAAAAAAACAACTGCGCACCCACTTCACTCCCACTGATACAATCAGTGCAATTAAGACCTTAAAGAACTCTCCTGGAATAGGCCTTGACAACATAAGCTTTCATCTTTTTTGGCCCAGTTGCAGTCTAAGAACTTACAGATATCTTCAACCCTTCCTGACTATCTGGCAAAGTCACTAACATCCGGGAACTAACCAACATAATGTCAGTCCTAAAACCTTTCAAACCCCTCAAACCTCTATTGAATTCCACCTATTCTTTTAGTTTCTTAACTTTCCAATACTTCCACGCTAGAGGACTCCAAGTCAACTGTAACCATAACTGGTCGCCACCCTTACGTCTTAATTATACCCACCAATTCGTCTCCTTTCTTTTATCGCTGAAACTGTTTCTGGCAATTCTATTGCTTCCAGTAATCTTTTTTTAAGTATTTCTTCTTTCTTTATCTCATCTTCCTTACCTCGTGTATGATCTTCTTTCAAGCCAGCAATAATCAGTGATTTACGTCTATCGACCTCCTGCTCTACCTGTCTTTCTAATTTTGGTGCCACCCACTTTACAGCCAGATCCCCCTGTGTGTCAACATGTGTGTGTCTGACTTTCTCTAAAATCTCTTTTTCAGGTAACACGCTCTAGTCCTGTATGCTCTGCACTTTTCTCGGGCCTTTAATCAAATAGACCACAGACTTCCTTGATTGCTCAATCTCTAGCAGTTTCATTTAATTTCATATTTACCTCTGCATTACCCCAGGTCTATGTTCCCCTAAGTCAACATCTATGTACTGTCTATGTTGATCAGCTGCCGAAATATCAACACAATATGCGCACATTATATATGTATTTGTATATAAAAATAACGAAGATGCCTATGACTTATTTTTCATTATTTTACTTGTAAGTCAAAATATTTGTTATTAACCTAAAAAATAGTGAAAAGTTGCTAGTAAAGACACACCTCGAATGTCATCCAAAGTAAAACTAGAAGGATCGTGAAAAATTCCAGGAAAGGTCAGAGAAAATTCAATTGGAACCTCTTTCACCAGCCTGACTGTGGCGCCAGCCGACTGCTCAGATCTCCTAGGCTGAGCCTGGGTTGAATGTCCCTAGAGCATAACAAACCTGTGGAACTACTCGGAAGCAGGTTATCGCTGTGAATACTACATACGGTAATCCCTCTCTGGTCCTACTTACACCAAGCCTTAGGGTAAAGTACCCAGCCACTCTGATGCCTTACAAGGGTTCTTTGGACATCACTCTTCAAAAGGGAGTCTGGAGACTCTTTATTGATAAAGCTTTCCATCTACTTCTTATCGTGTAAGTTGTGGAGTAATTCGTAAGAAAGGACGTACTTCCTACCGTCTTCCTACCGTCTCCTACTATCTCCAGTCATAGTAATCAGTTCTAGAAACCAACATTTTCGCCACGTCCTAGTTCTTATGTTGAGCCTCACAAAGCTATTCATGAAGCTCGCTAAAGATAGTTGATACGCCAGTGGATTTCGTTTTACATACTCCGTAAGAACGATGATGACACTTGTTTTGTATGCGACTGTCATTGGAGACACTGCCTGACTTTTACCAAGAGCGTATCCAGGTCATCTATCTGAAACAAAAGTGTCACCAAACGCTTGAAGAAGTTCGTCATGGCAATGGGACTAGTGATTGTGTGTGTGGCTGAATCTTAGCCATCCGGAATTGGTGCCCACTCTTTTCCTTGAGGAGCTGAGCTACACAATTTTGTTTGTGTTTAGATCTGAACTTTAGTCTCGTCTTTCCAGTGTGGGGTTGTATATTTGTGAACGTAATGCTCTTTCCTTTCCCTTTGGACTTAGAGATGAGTTGCTCATATCTGAGTTTCAAGTTCTTATCTTTCTCTTTCGTCTTGCAATCCAGCTGCTTGCATTTGTGTTCCATATTTCTTCTTCAAACTCCTTCCGTTTGCTCGTCCTCCCTCCCGGAATTGTTTAGCTACATTCCCACCAGCCCCAGTTCCTGACCCATTTCAGCCTTGATACGAGGAACTTTAGCCAAATCATTACAAATTCTATAGTCAGAATATCCCACAAGACATCTACTACAACAACAATGAATGAAAGAAGCACACATAACCAGTTATTACAGCAGTGACTCTCATACCCGAATTGTGAGGCGCACTTATGTCCTTCATTCAACCCATTCATGATTTAGGACAGCTCACCACAGTCTGTTGTAAAAAGAATATAAAAAAAGATCGAAAACGACGTAGATAGTATATGATGCCCTAAAAAGCCACTGGTTGATGTCATAACTAATCATCAATATGAGTTTTAGTATTTCATCATTACCCAGAAAGCTACAGTAATATCGAAAAGCTAGTTACTGCAACTCCTGATGGCACCTCAACGAAGAATCAAATATATCTTTTTGGTAAATGTATACAAGAACGAATCAATTTCTTGACCGAAGAGAAGGGCAACATATATTGAAAACAAAACATTTTCTTTTTTTTAAGAGAGAAAAATATGTCAAAATTAATCTGGGCTTCGCAGTATATTCAGGTTTGACTCGTAAAAGTAGAACGGCTATAGGAAGTGGGAAAAACGAAAGGAAGAACAGAATTCAATAGTTTAGCTGTTCGAGGGAAAAAGGAAGTACCACAACGGTCAATCCTCGAGATGCCGGTCTCCACACAGAAACTGTGAGAAGACAGAAACCTGAAGTGAGATCCAATTCCAAGCCTTGGTGGTAGGGAGACATAAGGCAGCTCACGAGAACAGAGGCCAAAGTGGTACCTGTAGAGCAGAGAGTGAGAATGCAGTAACATCGCGGCGTACTGAAATGGATGGTTACAGAGTGATGCCAGGAGAATTAATGAAACGGAAGGCTCATAAGAAAAGTAGTTACGTCATCTATAAAACATTCACAGCTTTCGGGAAGCAGACTTGGTGATGGTGATTTTGCGGGATGACTTGAAGTGTAGTGTTCTGAAATACAACAGAGGGAAACGAATGACTTTTAGAAAGAGATATAGGGAGAAATTGCATTTTACCACTCCTAAATATAACTAGCTTTATCCCTTCCCATTTCGAGATGTTACACACGTCCGAAATGAGAAAGGAAATATGTTCAGTACGAGAGAGAGAACGAGTATTAAAATGAGGAGGGAAGGGAAAGTGAACTGAAGTGTGTAAACCGGAATCATTAGCATAAGGGTGAACAGATTTAAAAGGTGAAGAGTGAAGATAAAAAATGGAGAAAAGAAAGAGAGGATAAGATGGAAAAGCTACTCCATCAACGCCTACCACAATAAAGCGGCCAGAGAGGAAGTTATGCATCAGGGAACAGAGAAAAGTAGGAAAACCAAAAGAAGAACGTTTAGAAAGCAAAGACTTATGCTACACCCTGTCAAATACTTTGACGATGTCGAGGATTACGACAAAAGTTTCATCAACACCCCTAAGAGAGGAGGACCAGAGGTGAGTCACATAGAGGGGGTCACTTGTTGACAAAGCACTTGAAAATTTGCTCATTCAGTTCGTAGTTAAATCATAGATAATATAATTCCAGTTTAGTGTTTTATTCATGAAGGGAATTTTTTTTGTATTTATCTTCTAAAATCCAATTTACTGCTTTTCCCAGTATTGCCTCAAAACACAACACATCTTTTCTACGCTAATTTAATGGTTCTCTTTACCTCTTCTATAGATATTAGTTTGGTTTCTGTTCATACGAGCTGGCTCCATGCTTGCTTCTGGTATTGGCTAGACCATTAAATAATTTATAGGCCAATGCCTCACATAATTCATGTGCGGCCTTTAGTTTCTTGGAAGGTGGAGTTTGTGGTTTGTTTCTATCCCTCTATCGCCAAGGTTTGGAAATATTTTCCACTTCATATATTTCTAAAAACAATGAGACGCTTCTTTTTTGAAAAAGCGAGCTGTTTAGCCCCTCGAATACTACTGATTATTTCCCCTTTGTCTCTCCATCTGATACCTGATTTTCCATTCAAGGTCTGAACTCGACGAGGAATTCTGTCCGTAACTGGAACCTTAGGCATTAAAAAACTGAGAGTGAAATCTGACTATGAACGTGGAGCTTAGTATGAAAGAGAACAAAATCCCACACACATGAACGCAAAAAGAGGCAATCCTCATTACAACGAGATTCACACTGAAGAATTCAGCTAATGGTAACAACACTTCCTCGTCCACACTCACGCTGGGCACGAGGATGTGCCATGAATAATCCATTCGTCCCTCCGGCATTCCTAGAGGTCCACAGACACGGTCTGCGTGACACGGTCAACAGAAAACGAAATTTAATCTGACCCAGAGTGCCCCTCAGAAGGAATACTTAGGGAATACTTAGATGTATCACGTGACTGATGTTTAACGAAGACCAGCGATTCAAGATAATTAGATAAACAAACTAAAGGTATTGTGCACATCCGAGATGAGTCCCCGCAGAAATGTGTCGCTCTCCTTAAATGCCACTTGACAGACTGAGATTCTGCAGGTCAAAGTCCCAGTTCAGAATTGCCATGATGTTTGAACAAAACACTCGAACATTTCTAATCTGACGCTTTAAACCAACTACGATATTTACCGAGTTCTATTCGAGTTACTTGTAAATATTATCTTGCCTCAAGAATTACAAACATTGCTGATTTTATAATTAAGAAAATTTCTAAAATTCAGTGGCATTGCCCCTACCATCTGATGAGATACTGGTCATGTACTAGGTACGTATCTGCAGCCACACATATTCAGTTTTGGTTTTCCTCGTAACCACACTTTTATTTCACTGTCACTCACATGTTACCTGTGTTACGTAGTCGTATTTCTTCCACCCGTTCCATATTTGCGCCAAGTGAATTCAAACTGTAAAAGTGATCTAGAACTGTGGCACATGTATGACGTTCCTTGGATACAGTTTAATATTCTGGTAGAGAGATCGGTGGCGAATCAGTCCTTACAGGGTTGGGAGTATGAGCAAGATGCAGTCAATAATCTTCTACAGAAGTAATTGAATATTGCTAATGAAGCTTCATCTTCATCAGTCTGCTCTCTTATTCATCCTTACTTCTTTTTTCTCTATCTCATCTTCATCCTCCTTGTCTCTCTCTTCCTCCTTGGATAGAATAATCAAGACAAGGAGGATCGTTGACTGGGTGGCTACTGAACACACGAGATGAATCAGTTTCTGGGTATCGTTCCCTTGAACTCAAGTACGTTATGATGACACAGAAGCTCAGTATCTAAGCAGCGAGGACACAGAGGTCAGCTCCGTAACCTTTGAAGAATAAGCAGATAGGATACAGAGGTCAATTCCTTAACGCGGAAGACTAAACAGCGAGGATACAGAAGTCAGTTCCTTGGCGTTGAAAACCAAACAGCAATGATACAGAGGCCAGATTCTTACCGTTGAAGAAACAGGGAGGAAACAGAAGCCACTTCCGTAGCGCTGAAGACTAAACAGCGAGGATACAGAGGCCAGTAACTTAGCATTGAAGACTAAACAGAGAGGATGCAGACGACAGTTCCTTAGCGTTGAAGACAGCAGACCGGTAAATAAGGATGATCACTGTCATATGTCAAAGAATACAGCCAGAGGAGATCGGTGGCACTCAGTATGTGTGTTTTTGTCCCAGAAACCAATTTGCATTCCAAAAGCCAAAAAGAGAGAGAGAAACAGTATTTCTGGACGACTGTATTGCGTCTTTGTTATTCATTTATTCATTAACTCATACATACCCGATATCTCCTGTTCCGCCTGTTGTATTATGATTAAGTAAAGCAATCTTTATTGTATGAAAAGAAGAAAAGAGAACATGTACTCTACCACGAGGCAGCTGAGGCCAATTATGTAACCAAGGTTCTCATTCATAGTAATAATAAAAAGTATGTAGATAAAGATATATAGTTAACGTCATTTGCAGTGAATTAAAAGGCTATTCTAACACAGGTAAAAATCTGTACATGTGGAAAAAAAGTACACCAGTAGCTAGAGAGAGAAAAAAAAAAGATGCAGGTAAACCCACAAGGAAACAGAAAATACGAAGTGTCAAACGCTTTCGTCAAAACCGAGTACAGATGGAGAGACCCGAAATGTAATACACCAGCCGCCAGTGGGCGGGGCAGACAAATGAATTTAGAAACAGGTGAAGGGATTAAGGCACAGGTCACCCTCGACGACCTCACCTCTCTCAAGTTACAAAATCAGATTATCGTGATATATATATATCTATACACAGCTTCCTGCGTATATATTTCAGACACCACCGTTTTTTGTTTTTTTTTACATTCATCAACTCATCAAAAGTTTTATTTTAGTCTGCATGGTTGCAGGTTTACTTGACCAGTCGAGTATAAAATTTAAGAGCTGCATTTCTTGACACAGTTCCTTAAGGGAACTTCCTCTAGTGTTCTCACGGAGTCAGCACTACAGTGAGGAGAGGCAGGTATCAACGAGACTGTACCTATCTACTTTCTAATCCCCATATATTCAGCAGACCAGCTTAAGCATACACTGTGAGGAAGGAAAGTGTGCCTTCCATAAGTGTTGACCTACTTGTCATGACGGTTGACTTTCTTGTCATGACTGTTGAGCTGCCTGTCATGTTGCAAATATCTCTCCAGGTTCGTACTGAGATTACTTTTGGAATATTAAATCTATTTCTATATCTAGCTTTGCATCTATAAGTTTTTCATCACGTTAATTAGTTCCTCTTAATTACATAATGATTTCTTTATGCATCCATGACTGGCTTAAAATGTTAAGGTAGCCGAGAAAACCTAAGAAAAAATAATAAAGATTATCATAAACCAATACCAATAACTTGAGTTCTTTATTCAGCTCTTGAATTTACATACGAAATTTGATATCATTTACATTAAAGATTTTTGTTTATATAATTGATGATATATCAAATATAATATAAAACTTTCAAATGGTTTTCACGGGGTGGATTTACTTATGACATTCCTTGTTAATGAGGCGGAAGCGAAATATGGGCTACGACAGGAAGCCAGTAACCCAGCTGTCAGAAGGGGTGACATTCACACCCAGCAGTTGACGGGGTGACTCCGTCTCCCACTGGGGAGCCTTAAACCTCTTAAGGATCGATGTCTGGCCTTCCCTGATGTATTACCAGAACTGTTGCCGATGTCTAGTATTGTTGCATCTGGTGTCCCGCATCCCTATGTTATTATCGCTATGTTTCGTAGTCTTGTGTTGTTACTAATATATTTCTCACATAGTTGCGGTGTTACTACCATTTATGTTGTCCCGACGTGTTATCACCAATATATCTATCGCCCCGACGTGTTATCACCAACATATATATATATCGCCCCGACGTGTTATCACAGCATATCTGTCGCCCCGACGTGTTATCACCAACATGTCTGTCGCCCCAACGTGTTATCACCAACATATCTGTCGCCCCAACGTGTTATCACCAACATATCTGTCGTTCCGACATGCTATCCGTAACAGCTTTAAAGCCACAGTCTCGTGCATCTCTCGACATAAGTCTGGCAGATTTGGGTCCTAACCAACAACATTTTGTCCGCTGCCACCTCATGTTATTAGCAATATTTCCAGCGGTTTTATGTTATTACTAATATCTGTGTCTTGGCCACGGCAGTATTGTCATATCTCTTGCAGCTTTGGGTTATTAGCAACATCTGTACAACAGCCTTGTCTTATTATCAACATGTATGCTTATTAGCAACAGCTGTATATCACCCCCTGTGTTATTTCTATCTTTGCATTAAAGTTAATATTTGCAACGTCTGTATAGTACATTTAAGTTATTACCGACGGCCGTGCAATAGCCTTGTTATCAACAACATATATAGAGCAGCTTGGTGTTATTACCATCTGTGCAGTAGCCGTATCATCAACACCTGTAGAACTGATTGGTGTTATTATCAATATGCGTTTAACGGTATTGTATTTTCAGCAACATCTGTACAGCAAATCTGTCTTTGAGCCAAAGTCTGTCCGATAATCTTGTGTTATCACTAACATTTGTCTTTTGTAATTATCGTCTTCTGTAATCTTTTGTTATGACCAACATCTATACAGAAGTCTTCCTTTATCATTAGAATTTGTACAGCAGTCTTGTGATAATACCATCTGTACAATAAACTTGTTGTTAGCACGATCCGCACAGCAGATTTCTGTAATCACCAGCGTTTGTACGACAGCCTGGTGTTATCAGTAGCATCAGTAAAGCAGCCTTGAGTTATTACCAACACCTGCATCACAGCCTTTTTTTGTTTCAATAATATTCGTATAACAGCATTATGTTATCACGAAAATTAATCTGTAGCCTTGTATTATAACTAATATTTGTACAATAGGCCGTTTATCAATAACATCTGTACATCAGCCTTATGTTGTTATCAACATCTGTACAGCAGTCCTGTGACGTAACGAATATTTGTAAAAAAATCTTATGTTACTGATAACTCTTGTACCGTATGAGTAGCCTTGTGTTATAAGCAACATCTGTGATGATGTGTACTATAACAAAACAGATGAGCCGGAGGGAGAGGTGGGCGGGAGGTGCCTTTTGCTTTTACTATCCCGCTCCTGCTACTACAGGTATGTTAGACCTGGTTATCTTTTAGCAGATAACATCGTCATGGACCATCAGGTCTCCTGTTAGCTGTCCTTCCCATGTACACAAGTCTGTCGTAAACACAGTTCTCTTCTCACTCTCTCACCTCTACAGCGCCACGATATAACAGTCTCCCCTCAACACACTGCACTTTTTCACCCTCATACAAAATCAAGAACCCAAATATCTCCTGAACACGCAGTGCTGCCCGCTTTCCCATGGGGGTAACAACACCGCATCCAAGTGTTTCCTCCCACTATCCTACCGCCACAGCAACCAATTGGCTAAGCAAGTGATTTCACTGTTTTCAGTATGATTCGTCCAAAAATTGGTAAGTGGTAGTGTGTGTGTGTGTGTGTGTGTGTGTGTGTGTGTGTGTGTGTGTGTGTGTGTGTGGGAGTCGAGCGAGTACAGAGTTAGTACCCAGCGGGCTGGACGCCGTTGTACCACGATAGCATATCAACGAACTCCTGACCCGAATTTCTCGCTGCCTAAACTTTTTCCGGCATTCCCTCTTATTTTTTTGCAGGTACAAGGCTTCCAGATGGGAACTAAACGTAAAAGGGTTATATCCTAATCCCATGCTTTACAGACGAATAAGATACGTGCAAAAAAATAAATAAGGACAGCCAGGCCAAGATGATAACGTCAACACAAGCCGAAAACGCACACTTCTAGGTGTAAAATATGCTGCATGTGGCTCATTTCCTTGTTTAGATGTTGTTTTACCTACAGAGTAATATGAAAGGCGTTTGTTGCCCTAGAATAATCATTAATTGAATAAGCGTTCATGGAAGTTAGCAATTGTTCGTATAACATTTGTTTTTTCCGCCTCAACGTCATCCTTCATCAAGGCGATGAATATGGAAAATATTTGTTTTACATATTCATTAGAGAAATGGCGTCTAATTTTAACTTTGCAAATTATTCCTGAATGTTCCTGAACCAAAATCTAGTAAGTCATATTATTTCGTTTGAAAATATATTAAAGTCTTAACAACATGATTTGTTCTTACAATATTCGAATGAAAAACGGTTTCAGCATTTATTAATTACTTTCTGTTACTATTTCACAAAATTGCGTTCCAGAAAGAAAAAGTAAATGCGAAAATAAAGCGAGTCTTGGTTTCCAGATACCACTTTCTAATGGAAAGTTTCTGGCCATGGTGACATCATTTCCTGGGCCAACTGCATTACCCATTTCTCCACTGCGGTGACCCCATCGTAGCCAAGTGACGTTTGAACACAGTGCCACTTCCCATTCTCCCATCACAACAACACCATCATGCCGAAGTCTCTCCACATGATCTTTCACTACCCATCCTCTAAACCAGCGTTCTTCAAACTTTTTCCATCGCGACCCAGTTTGATTTTATGTATTACCTTCACGACCCTATTGCACGTCTGTCGTACCTTTCTCCCTCCGGTCTGAAAATTTTTCACCAATACATACATACATATATACATACATACATACATATATACATATGCATATACATACATATGCTTATACATACATAGATATTTACATACATAAATGGATTCAAAATAATTGCATATGTTGAAAGTGTGCTAATGCAAATTTTATCTATAAAAAAAAGTATTATTACAAAATATGTAGAACTACTGTGTAAATTGCAACAAAGCAGAGAAAAATAGTATGCAGTTACCTGTTCAGTGTGCCTGGTGTGCCTGCTTGTTACTAGTTATCTTGGCCCAGTCTGGCTTGCAGGAGGATAACG
>JAUTYZ010211169.1:0-10544 GCA_032273725.1 Panulirus interruptus
GAGAGAGAGAGAGAGAGAGAGCGAGAGAGAGAGAGAGAGAGAGAGAGAGAGAGAGAGAGAGAGAGAGAGAGAGAGAGTGGAAGGAAACAAAGCACGCATATCAGAGGAGCCTTCTCCAAATGGAATGAAATGATCTGTGGAGTGCCTCAGGGATCTCTTTTAGGACCATTACTCTTCATGATCAATGTAAATGACTTGTCCGAAGGTATGCATTCATACTTGAATGTGTTGGCATATGATGCAGAGGTCATGAGGGAAGTGAATTGCAAGGAGGATTGTATCAGCTTACAAGGGGATCTAAACAGACTCCATTGTACATGATACAAGGTTGATGAAATCAACCCGGGCAAATGTAAAGTAATGAGGTTGTGACAAAATGAAAGACCATAGTATGATTATTACCTTGCAGGAAATAAGCTTCAGGATTCTGTGAGTGAGAAGGACTTGGGAGTCATCGTCATCCCATTCATGTCACCAAAGTCCCACATAAGGAGAATAGTTGAGGAGACAAACTGTCATTAGCTAAATATTAGAAGAGCTTTCAAGTCTATGGATGAGGAAATATTTAGTAAGTTCTTCATATCCTACATAATGCCCATATTAGAATATACTTCTCAAGTTTGGTTGCCAAACCCAAAAAGGCACAAAGAGCTAATGGAAAGGTTCTAGAGGAGAGCAACAAAGATGGTTCTGGAACTGAGTGAGCTTAGTTACATGGAAAGGCTAGAGGCTTAAATTTGCCCATCTATGAAGAGAGAAGAGTGAGGGTTGACCTGATGACAAACTTTAAGTTTTTAAAACAGATCGATGACGTGGACAATGAACAGTTCTTCACGAGATGTAGGGACAAAACAACTAGAGGACATAACATGAAATTAAGCAAGAAACTTGATAATACAAAATGTAAAGAAGTACTTTTATAATAAAGAGTGGTGAAGGAATGAAATAAAATGACTGAGGAAATTTTGAATGCAAACAGCATTTATAAATTTAATAAGTTATATGTTAAAGAACATCAAGAGATGGGTCCCTATGAGTGTAAAACCCCCCTTCTTTTTGGTATGAATAGACAGATACATCTCTCCAATTCACTCTATCCCTTGCACGCTTCACTACCTCCTATATGTTCAGACCGCGAACCTTCAAGCATCTTTCACTTCATTCTTTCACCTCCTCAGTGGTTTCCCCCTTTTCTTTGTTCCCTCCAATTCTGACATGAACACTTTCTTAAGTCACCCTCTCCTCAATCATCCTCTCCATATGTCCAGACCATTTCAGCGCTCCCTTTTTAGCTCTCTCGTACTCTCTTACTACCACACCTCTCTCTTACCCTATCATTTCTCATTCAATCAACCCTCCTCACACTAATTTTTGTCATCAGACATTTCATTTCCAATACATCCACCCTCTTCTTTACATTTTTGTCAAAGGCCCTCAACTTGCATCCATACACCCCCAACAAGACTACTATACCATCAAACATCCCCATGTGTGCCCTCAGAGACAGTGGCCACACTTTCCACACATTTCTCAGTGCACCCAGGACCTTTGCCCCTTTACCCACCTTAGGTGATTCCGTTGGCTGCCATATGTACTCCCTGGTATCTAAAATGCTCTGCTTCCTCCATGTTCTCTCTCTTCAAACTGACACTCCTAATAACTTGTCTCATTTCACTGCTAAACCTAATAACCTTGCTTTTATTGACATTTACTGGCAGCTTCCTCCTTTCACACACCCTCCAAACCCAAACACCAGCTTCTGCAGTTTCTCATATCTGTCACCAGCACCATGTTATCAGCAAACAATAACTGACTCACCTCCCAGACACACCATCCCCAGCAGAATGAATTACTTTCTTCTCTTACCAAGACCCCTTGCATTCACCTCTCTCACCACCCCATCCATAAGCAAATTAAACAGCCATTGTGACATCACATGCCCCTGCCTTAGACCCACCCTAACCTTGAACCACTCACCCTCCTCTATTCCTACTTTACCCTCTTTATGAAAACTTGTCACTGCTTCTAGCAGCTTTCCTTCCACACCATATATTTGCAACTCCTTCCACAGAGCATCTCTGTCAAACCTATCATATGCTTTCTCCAAATCCATAAATGCCATATACAAGTCCTTCTGTTTCTCTTCAGTATTTCTTGCACACATTCTGGAAAGTAAACACCTGATCCACACATCCTCTCCCACTCCTGATGCCACATTGTTCCACCCCCATTCTGAAAATCTTTGGATGCCACCAACCTCTCAGTCACTGCTGTCCCATACAACTTACAGATACACTCAGGAAACTTATACCTCTGTAATTTGAACATCCACTTTTTACCCCCTGCCTTTATACATGGCACTATACAGGCATCCCTCCAATCCTCAGGCACCTCACCATGAGCCATAAATTAATTTAAATCATTTTGTGAAAAGAATATGTAAATGATATGTACAGGGTGCATAAATTTGCGGATGGAGAAAAAGTGAGTAAAGTGTTTAGGTCCACTGGATGAAAGCAATATTGGTGCACAATGCCTTCCGTAATGATTCGACCAGCTCCTGATGTTGTGGGAGGGTAGGGTTGCCTGGCTGTGGTTGGTCCGTCAGGCTTGAACCACACAACGAATGTTGTGAAACCTAAGATGAGGTTAACAGTATAATTATGTGACTCATAGAACACGCCACATTGTGGCATTTCAGCTAACATAGTCATTGTCAGCCACCAATGTCATGGTCATGCCAGTCACAATGGAAACCTCACAGGGAACATGTTGAGCTATTGTTACCCTCCATAATGAGGGCTACAGCATTTGTGATATTGCCTGGCAGCTTGGTGTTCACCGAAACACAGCAGCACGGTGGATTTGGCAACATGCCAAAAAGAGGTGCCACAGATGACATGTATCGAGTCGAATGGCCATGCTGCATCACCCTGAATGACGACTAGGTTAATCATGTGTTGTATTGATGTATATGGTATTTGGTGTGTTATTACTTTAAATATATGGTTACCAAGGGGGCTATAATGATGAAATATCTTGTTCAGGATACTTAATGAATAAAGACAATATGTCGAATATAGACTGTATGTTGGCACCCTCCTGACATCAGGGCTACCAACATGTAGCAGGTCAGACACGAATTTCTCAGTATCTGTTGGACCGTGCATCATATTATTTCACGCATATTGTGCACTGAAACTTTTTTACGAGTGTACACATATAGAAGGAAGTCACACCTAAAAGATACCCATATAAAATTATCATATACTTACATATATGGAGCATCCATAACACCAGCGAGGGCCTTCCCTATCAACTCACTCCCGCTCTAGTATAGAGGAAAATATAATACTTTTTTGTGTATTTTTTTTAATAACATATATACAGAAATATTCTGTTACATTAGAATGATTTTTTTCAATTATGGTGAGTGTCATTGCATGCCACAGCCAGAGTTTAAGAATTAAGGGAAGATAGGTAAGATTAGGTTAGGTTTGATTGATTTCTAGTTTTTTTGTAATTATATCTAGCATATACAAACAGAGGAGAAGGACATGAAATGATTTTCTTGCATTATTTTCCACATTGATTGAGTTAATACAGAAAAAGTGGGAAACCTGGCAAGTGCCTGCTTGACTTTCAGTGTGTGTTGGAGTGGATGGCAATGATTACATTGGCCATGCAGAGAATTTGTTATCTGCCTGCCATTCAGCACTCGTTAGAGGATGTTGCTTAGAGCACACATGAATATATAAAGATGAAGTACTGGAAGTTAAGTTTGAATATAATAACACTGTAACTGTAGGAGAATGATGAAATAAGTTTATTTGCAGACATAGGGCATAGGGGAGAAAGAATACTTTCCACATATCCTTCAAGTGTTGACTTACAAGATTACTGAAGGGGATGGGAGCTGGGGGCTGGAAACCCTTCACATCTTGTATTTTTTAACTCTAAAATTTGGAACAGAAGGAGCCAAGCGAGGAGTGCTCATCCTCCTTGAAGGCTCAGGCTGGGGTGTCTGAATGTGTGAGGGTGTAACCAAGATGAGAAAAAAGGAGAGATAGGTAATATGTTCGAGGAAAGGAACCTGGATATTCTGGCTTTGAGTGAAACTAAGTTTAAGTGTAAGGAGGAGGAATGGTTTGGGAATGTCTTAGGGGTAAAGTCAGAGGTTAATGTGAGGGCAGGAGCCAAGGAAAGGGGTAGCAGTGCTGCTGAAGGAGGAGTTGTGGGAATATGTGAAAGAGTGTACGGAAGTGAGCACCAGACTGATGTGGATGAAAAGGAAAGTGGATTATGAGAGGTGGATGATTATTAGAACTTTTGCACCTGGAGTTAAAGGACAAGAAAAGAGATAAGTGTTTTTGGAGGAGCTGAATTAGTGTGTCAGGAGTTTAGATTCAAAGGTTCAGGTATTAGTGATGGGTGATTTTAATGCAAAAGTGGGTAATGTGGCAGTTGAGGGTATAATTAGGGGACATGGGGTACCCATTGTTGTGAATAAGAATGGTGAACAGCTTGTGGAGTTGTGTGCTGAAAAGGACTGGTGATTAGGAATACCTGGTTTGAAAAGAGGAACATACATGAATATACATGGTTGAGTAGGAAAGATGGTAAGGGGGCATTATTGGACTATATACTGATTGACAGGCATGCAAAAGAGAGACACTTGGATGTGAAAGTTTTAAGAAGGGCTTGTGGTGGGATGTCTAATCATAACCTAGGGGAGCACAGGTAAAAGTTTTTAGAGGCTTTAAGAAAAGGGGAAATTATATGGGCGGGAAGAGGGTTGTGAAAATGAGTGAGCTTGTAAAAGAAGCTTGTGAGAAGAGATACCAGGAGAGATTGAGAGTAGAACGGCAAAGGGTGAGAGTAAATAAAGCTAGGAGAGTGGGTGAGGAATGGGAGGTGTTCAGGGGAGCAGTGCTTACATGTGAAAGAGAAGTGTGTGGCATGCAGAAGGTTGGTGGACAGATGAGAAAGAGTAGTGAGTGGAGGGATGAAGAAGTTAATTTGCTGGTGAAAGGGAAAAGAGAGGTGTATGGGTATTATTTGCTGGGATGGAGTGCAAGTGATTGGGAGATGTACGAGAGAAAATGGCAGGAGGCCGAGAGGAAGGTACAGGGGCTGAAAAAGGGGACAAATGAGAGTTAGGGTGAGCGAGTATCAGCAGATTTCAGGGAGAATAAGAAAATTTTTTGGAAGGAGGTTAATAGTGTTATTTTGTTACATATTCTCATGAACTGTCTGCTGCTTCCCACTGTTTTTGTATGAAGCCCAGCCACTGGAGGATTGGCTGTTATGATGCCTCCTTCTCTTGAACAGCTAAACTGTGGAATTCTTTTCCTTGTTTTGCGTTTCTCTCTTCATAAACCTTTCTTCCTCTAAGAATCAGGTCTGCAAACACCTGCAGAATGTTGATTAGTTTCTGATTAGTTCCTTTTTGTTTTGATTTTTTTCTCTTACTCAAGATAGCTTTGAGTGGGGCATTTTTTGCCCATGCCATGTAGGTTACTATAAAAAAAAGTGAGATAAGAAAGAGAACAAATGAGACCATCAGTGAAGGGGGCAAATGGGAAAGTGGTAACAGGCAGAAATGAGGTGAAGAGGAGATGGAGTGAGTATTTTGATGGTTCATTAAATCTGTTTAATGATAGGGTTGCATGTGTGGGATATTTTGGACATGGAGTTATGTGAATTAGTAGAGTGATGGAAAGTGGTTTAATGAAAAGAGAAGAGGTGTCGCATGCATTTCGTGAGATGAAGTGCGGCAAAGCAGCTGGAGCGAATGGTATTCCTGTATGATTTCTTAAGAAGGGTGGTGATTGTGTTTTTGATTGGTTAGTTAGGATTTTTAGTGTTTGTATGGCTCATGGCAAGGTGCCTGAAGATGGGTTAAATCTTTGTATGGTGCCATTCTATGAAGGAAAAGGGGACAAAAGGAAGTGTTCAAATTACAGAGAAGTAAGTTTGTTGAGTTTACCCTGTAAGTTGTATGGGAGAGTGGTGATTGACAGGGTGTTGGTATACACAGTGTTAGACAGGGGAGGAACAATGTAGCTCCAGGAGTGGTAGAGGATTTATGGATCAGGTGTTTGCTATGAAGAATGTGTGTGAGAAATAATTAGAGAAACAGGAAGGACCTGTTTGTGGTATTTATGGATCTGGAGAAAGCATATGATAGGGTTGACAGAGATGCTCTGTGGAAGTCTTGTGAATATATAGTGTGAGAGAAAAGCTGCTAGTATTAGTGAAGAGATTTAATCATAAGGGAGTAAGGCATGTGTGTGAATAGGTGGAGAGAGGGGGGATGGCTCCAAGTTGAGGTGGGTCTGCAGCAGGGGTGTGTGATGTCGCCATGGCTGTTTAATTTGTTTATGGATAGGATGGAGAGGGAGATGAATGCAAGGGTTATAGAAAAAGGAGAAGGTATATAATTTTTTGGGGGTGGGGATGCCTGGGAGGTGGTTCATTTGAGGTTTGCTGATTATATAGAGCTGGTGGTAGATTCTAGTGAGAAACCACAGAAGCTGGTGTCTGAGATTGGGAGTGTGTGTGTGAGAGGAGAAAGCTGAGTGTTGATGTGAATAAAAGCAAGGTTATTCGGTTTAGCATTGGAAAGAAACAGGTTATTTGGAGTGTGAGTTTGAATGGAGAGAACTTTGAGGAGTTATAGTGTTCTAGATACCTGGGAGGGGATATTGCAGTGAATAGAACCATGGGAGCTGAAGTGAGCCATAGGATGGGTGTTGGGGCAAAGGCCCTGGGTGCATTGAGGAATGTGTGGAAAGAGAGGTCACTGTCTTTTCAAGATAAAGATGGGTATGTTTGATGATATAATAGTCCTGTTTGTGGATGTGAGGAGTGGGCTGTAGGCAAAAATGTAAAGAAGAGGGTGGATGTGTTGGAAATGAAATATTTAAGGAGTGTAATTGGTGTGAGGAGGGTTGATTAAATAAGAAAGAGGTGAGGTAGTAATAGGAGTATGTGTGAGAGAGCAGGAGAGTGTGTGCTGAAATTTGGACATATGAAGAGGATGAGTGAGGAGAGGATGACTAAAAAGGTAAAAATTGGAGGAAACAAGGAAAAGGGGAAACCAGTGAGTAGGTGTAAGGATGGAGCGAAAGAAACTTTGAAGGATAGGATGTGAGGCTTGCAAGGGATAGAGTGAGTTAGAGTGATATGGTATACAGGGGATGATGTGCTGAGTGGGCTGAACCAGAACATACAAAGCATTGAGGAGGAACTACAGAAATGTCTGTGGGGCCTGGTTAAGGATGGGGACTCTGGTTTTGTTGCATTATACATGACAGCTAGAGTGTGATATTGAACAAATGAGGCAGTTTCTTTGTCTGTTCCTGGTGCAACCTCACTGATACAAGAAATGGTGAATATATATAAAAAAGAATTACACACTGCAATTTTGGTATATTAAAAAAATATTAAGATTTATTATTATTCCATGGACCATACACCATAAAAATATTTTATTTACTTTTGCTTAACCATTGTAATGTAGTATTAGTGTTTTTTTATGATTTGGAAAGGTATCTGACTGTATTTGTCCACAACATGGGTTTCTAATCTGTCCAAGAACGCAACCCATTTTGATAACATTGTGTCACTGATAAAACCTGTTATGATTAGCGTTTTTCAGGAACACATTGGTGATGTTGATTAATGACTCTTTATTTAGCTCCTTTTTCATGTCCACTAAGTCAGAATTATTTATTTACTTTTTGTCTTTGTTGCCATGCTACACTTGTAATTTTGTTTTATATAAATATACTGTACACCAATCCTTTTATTATTTACCTCTTGTCTTCGTACTCTTTATCTTGCCTTCCCTCTTTCATTTTCTCCCATTTTCATATCATAAAAAAGATCAGTACATTTGTATTTCCCTCCTCAAACCAGGTGATTGGAAAGTGTTATGTGCTGCCTCTGGTTGACTACATAAAAATGAAACCAGAAGATGTGGATGAGAAGGAAGTTTATGTGTGTGAGTCCCGCTATAACAGCCGGAACAGGTTCTTCAAAAAGATAAAGGTTAGTTGTATGTGTAATATGCTCTTCATAGGATGTTGGTACTGGCCATATGCTGTAAAACTGCATAGTTTCTCACTCTTTTATAATTTGACAAAGAATTCAGCTGGGTATCCTTTTCAATCTGATTTTGCTTATACAGTCAGAGCTCTTTTGCTGAAATGCATAGGACAAAGTATTCCATGGAAAAGCCATTTTCTTTGTCCAAAGAATACCCCACAGAAAGCCTGTCTCCTCTATCTCGTAGATTTTTGAATGTTTATACACCTGTTAAGTCACAAATGGGAAATTTGGGCAGAAAGATCACAGACCCTATGAAAAAATATTGTAAATGAAGAAATGGCAAAGTTGATATATGTAAATAAACAGTGAAATATGAAATATCAAAGGAGATATGAATTTTACTTATCACAACATTTCATGTTTTCACAAATTGAAAGATGTAAAGACACAAGTCACATTCACATGGTGGCCTAACATTTCATTATATTAGCTTTCATTAGAATGGTTGTCATGTTTTTCTTCTATTTTTCATTACTAGTAACACCACTTTGTTCATTGTATCAAGATCAAATATTCTTGTAACATAGATGCACACTATAGCTATGATGCTCAAGACCTGATGATCTTTGTACTGCTGTAGAATTAGTAGTAATGCTTTTTTACACATTCACCTTAATTTTCACTTAGTGAAGGTTAGCTTGATTATGACATAATGCAATGAAGGGCAAGGTATTATTTATATAGTGAGAAAAACAATATTTTGAAGACAGTTTCTTGCACATTCATCTTATCCTTCACCTGGTGAAGATCGGTCTGATTAAGCTGAAATATTACTAGTGGTACAATATGATTAAAAAGTGAAAAAAAACAATGTTTTGAAAAACATTAAATCCTTGAATTGGGGATATTGCATGGGAACACTGTATACAATGAGGTAACATGATTTACTCAGTTCTGCTGATCATCATCCTAAATCTTTCTAAATTCAGTCAAGTACTTTACCCAAATCTACATTGAATTGGATAAACTGTATGAAATAGTACAGTCTTTTGCATATTTAATAATGCTTGTTTTCTCTGTTAGTGAGGTTACGCTAGGAACAGATAAAGAAAAGGCCTCACTCGCTAGTATCAATTTTCTAGCTGTCATGGGTATTGCACCACAACCACAGCCACCTATCCTCAGTCAGGTCCCACAGACCTATCCGTGGTGTCTCCCAGCTACTTCTTATTCCCTGGTTCAGTACATTGACAGCACCTTATCCCATTTTTGCTACATCTGTCCAATTCACTCTATCCCCAGCATGCATTTCACCTTCCTGCAGGTTCAGGCCCTGAGCACTCAAAATCTTATTCATTCCATCCTTTCATCTCTATATTGGTCTCGCCCTTCTCCTTGTCCCCTCCACTTTTTACTCGTACAAGTATACCCTCTTTGTTAACCTCTCCTCACTCATTCTTTCCATATACCCTTACCATTTCAGCACACCCCTTTTCAGCTCTCTCAACCATACTCTTCTTATTACCACACTTCTCTTTTACCCTATCATTACTTACTTGATCAACCCTCCACACACCACACTTTGTCTTCAGACATTTTTGTTTCCAGCATATTCTTCCTCTTCTATCCATTTTCACATATTGCCTATGCCTCACATCCATACAACACCATTGGGACTACTATACTTTCAGACATACCCAGTTTTGCCCTCCTAGTTAGTGACCTCTCTTTCCACCCATTCCTCAATGCTCTTAGAACTTTCACCTCTTCACCCACCCTGTAACTCACCTCAGTTTCCATTTTTCCATTTACTGCCATGTCTAACCCCATCAACCTAAAACACTTCACTTCCTCCAAATTTTTTGTAGTCAAACTCACACCCCAACTGACATGTCTCCCCTGCACTGCTAAACTTAATAAACTTGCTTTTATTCATAATTTCTCTCAACTTTTACCTTTCACACACTCCCCCAAACTCAGACACCATCTTCTGTAGTTTCTCACTCGAATCTGCCATCAGCACCATATTAGGAGCAAACAGCAACTGACTTGCTTTCTGTTTTCCAGGCCTTCTCACCCCCAATAAATTGCATACCTGCCCCTCTCACCACCCCATCCACAAAGCTTTCACCTCCTCTTCTCTCTTCACCAAACCGCTCTCCATGACTCTCACTTCGCATACCACACCGAGCAAAACACCCTACATCTGCCACTCTACCATCAAACACATTTAACATTCCTTCAAAATACTCACTCTATCTCCTTCTCGCTCCATCACTACCTGTCATCACTTCCCCTTTTGCCCCCTTCACCAATGTTCCCATTTGTTCTCTCTCTTTCGCACATTATTTACCTCCTTCCAAAACCTCTATTTATTCTCCTTAAAGTTTAATGATACTCTCTCACCCCAAATCTCATTTGCCCTCTTTTTCAGCCTTTGCACCTTCCTCTTGACCTCCTGCCGCTTTCTCTTATACATCTCCCAGTCA
>JAUTYZ010211389.1:0-10543 GCA_032273725.1 Panulirus interruptus
TACATACCTCATTTTCAACAACAAAGTTATCACACAACAGGAAATAAGGATACTACACAATATTGTAAGCAATGACCATATCCACAGCTAAACGAACGGTAATGAGTTACAATGGGAAGACACACTAGTGTGACGTGACTAGACAGAGATCTAACCATGTTAAGGTTTCAAGTGGCTTCTTAAGGGAATGCCTGGTTATGATGGATTAGTGTGGGTCAGCCACCCTAGGACGACCTGGGTAAGCGAGGTGAGGTGAGGTCAGTTTTCCCTTCTGCCTAGCTCTGGCTAGCATCAGGGTTTGGCTCTTTTGAGTTATGGATGAAGCTTGAACAGTTTTTTGTTCTGTCTTGGTCTGTAGTTTGCATGCTGATGACAGATTTCGTTTCTTGGATGTAGCCTACCTAGCTTCTGTCAAGTTAATTCGTCTATGATCTTTGCAATACTTTACTATTTTAGTGTCGGTGGCGAAATGCTTTTGATTTGAGATGTTCCCTCATATGTTCCTGTATGGATCCTTGCTGCAGATGTAATGTGAGCCATATAGGGTAAGGGTTGTGCTGATCATACCAACATAATTCCCAGTATTCTTCAGATTACAACCCTCTGCAGAAAATGAGAGCTGGTAAATTACACTGGTATGTTGTAAAGGGCAGTTTTCAAAGTCATGGTGTTTTTCATGATTAGGTTGCTCACTTTTTGGTTTGTGTACTGGACGTGGAGGTTCAGTTTGTCTGCATTTCTGCATGTGGAATTTCTTTTCACCATTTCCTTACATCTACTTGGTATGCCAAGTTCATTTGGTTCCTACTGGACATTTTGTGGGTAATGCCTGATTGTTGCTGGTATACATGTGTAAGTTTTGTTTGGTATAAGTTTATATCAAATCAAATGAAGAATTTAGGAATCCACTGTTTGCTGGGACTTGTTTATCTCTTTTGATTTCATAATGGAGGCCACAAGATGAACAGTTTTTTAAGCTCTGCTTAAGTATGCTAAGCTGACACTAAGTTTGTACTCATACGGGCATTCACAGCCCACCCACATTCAGGCACTTTCCTAGGTCTTTTGGCTTGCAGTACACACGATGTGTATTCACCACTGTAAGCTTTGATCTTGAAATAATATCTTCTAATTTACAATCATCTCATATGTGATGATTCTTCCATGGTTTGTTTTAGTTGTTTTAGATTATCTTCATTCCTAACTTTGTTCTCATCCAGTAGGACTCTATTTCCTAGATGGCACATGTAGAAGTTGGCACAGGTTCCCCTGATGGGGACACCTCTGCCATCCCCTTCAACCTGGTAAAATAGTAGTCCGTCAGGGCTACGGGGCTAGAAAATGGGCCTCTGGAGTGCAGGCTTGAAGCAGTCCTTCTCAGATGTTATGATATCTGTGGAGGCAGTCGGGTAGGATGATTTAAAGACAATCTCAAAGATGATTTTAAATTGTGGTTTCCAAGGGAACAGTGGTGAAGAGACGAGACTCTCTACATCCAAGGATGCAAGAATCCCATATGAGCAGATGTTGTAAGTACTTGTCCAAGTCCTTTTTTAATTTTCCCAGCAAACAGTCCAAATTGTTTCTTCTCACTGTGGGCAACATAATAAAAAATTCTGGGACACAGATGTTTAAGTTTTTTCTTGGTGTACTAACTGTGCCCTTCAATCTTAGTAGTAATAACCTTAAGTATTCTATGCCTGTTTTAACAACAGTGATATATTCAGCCTTTGCATGCGGACTGGCAACCGTCCTTTCCAGGATTTTCCAAGAGTAAATCTAGATAGAAAGTTTAGGTTATGTTCTTTTATATTATTCATTTAGCCAAAAAATAAAAAGGATTCTGAGACAAAAATAAAATGTAGGGTTATGTAAATATGAAATCCTACTGTAACTAGGTAATCGTAACAAAAAGGAAAACCAAAAAATTTTTTTTTCACTTAATTTTACTTTTGATTTTAGCATAAAATGCTACAGTTAAACTCTTAATCAGTCAGCATACATGTTCCCCATACTGAAACATTCGAAGAATATTGTGTGACAAAATACATGGTAATTAATTCCTTTCCTTTAACATCCTACTGGATATAAAAGGTGTTGCACTTATTGTAGTAAGAAACATTTATACTTGTGACATGTGACTGAAAAAAGAATTAAAAGTATCTCCAAGGGATACATAGAAAATCAAAAACTTTACCTTAAGAAACCTTACCAACAAATTCCCAGCACCAATCTTCAGAGGAAATAATGAGCAGTAAGTGAGAACAGGGCATCACAATTTTCAAAACAAAGAACCCAAAGCAGCAATTGTTCATCAATCAGCTGGGTTTACAAAACATGATCAGCTGGGTCTACAAAACAATGAAACACTTCAAAATATGAATGAAAATAGCTATTAATCAATGAACAGAAAATGAACTCATACACATTTAACACCCTACAATATCTCTGGAAGAATTCGTTCTCCAGATTTTGATTTACAGCCAAGGAACACTGGACAGACAAATAAACAAACTTGGGAAACAGGTCTCTCATACAACTCCTGCTAAACTGTACCTCATCTTCTAGTAAAAATGCAATAGTTCACGTCATACAATTGTCTATTTCTCAATAAAACCAAAATTTTTTGTACACAGAAAAAGTTGCACAGGGACTGCACAAGGCAAGTAATATGAGCAACCAGAAAACCAGTTTAAGACTTATTCTACTCTAATTTGTATGAGGGTGCTTCAACTGAATACTGATTTACGGGTAAGGAACATCAGCGGAACAAAACAAAGAAATGAGAGGGGTTTCACATTTGACTTTTTGCGTTATAAATTTTATTTATCTCCTTCCTCTCCTTATAAATTTGTTCATTTCTTGATTACTGGTAGTGAAAATAATTCTTCTTCAGCAGAAAAAGATGGTAAGTTTAATATTATGCTGGCACGAGAAAATAATTACTAAAAAATATACATAGTGTCAAAGTATTAGCTGGTCAATTATAGCAATCATTATAATGTTCAACCTGGCATTTATTGTACTCATGTCTTAACAACTAGAGGCTATTTAAGACAAGCACATCTCAGATATGAAGCTTAATGAATAATTGAAGTGATTATTCAGATAAAAATTAGATCTTATATATCACTTGTGGTAAAATTGTAGGTTAGTGCCACCACCTTAATATAAGAACTGTGGATTCAAACAGTTTGTTATAGAATGATGAGTTTTACAGTTGAAAGTAATCTAAGACCAGGATCATTTTCTTTCTCATAAAATAAACAACTCAAAAGTGGGGAAGGATATGGTCAGGGAAAGTGTGGGGAGGAATAATACAAAACAAAGTGAAACATACAAGCTACCAATATCTGCAATATATGATAACTAAGAAATGTCAACTATCTTCTATTGTTCACCTGTATTATATTAAATATTCTTTGGTTAGAGTTGGATCCTTTGCATGATATGAACGACTGAAATTAAAGAGCTCTGGAGCATAAATGTGAATAACCTCCATTTGGAAAGTCCTGGAAAGCATGGTACCCCCAACTACACTTAATAACAGTTCCTTCTGGGACAACAGACACGGAAGACTAAAAAATATTACCACTGAAATCAAAAGGAGCAACAAGAACAAGAGAAACCATCTTGAATATCTGGAGCCAATGATTCTTCAATAAATTAACCACAGCCATCAGAAACACGTGTATTCAGTGGGGAAATCTGTAAGGCCCAGGATAAGTAAAGTATTCAAAACATATACCAAACCAGCCAGGTTGTGATGGTTACATGGGCCTGCTGGCCACAGACTCCAACAGTTTGGTAAACAAACAACCCAACACAACAGCTTGGACTCAGCCCGAACTGTCGGAGTAGACGACTCTGAAGACAACATGAAGTAAACATGAGATGTAATCTTGGATGAAGATGAATATAGTGTCATATATAAGGGTCTCAACACAATATACCTAGTGTATATAACTGGACCTAATGTAATGGCACGAGTGCGTCAAACATTATTACAGTAATATGATAGTCTACTTTTCTTGTGCCATAATATTACCGGATTCATTTACTATTTCTCATATATAAGGGTCTCAACACATTATACCTAGTGTATATAACTGGACCTAATGTACTGGCACGAGTGCGTCAAACATTATTACAGTAATATGATAGTCTACTTTTCTTGTGCCATAATATTACTGGATTCATTTACTATTTCTATCAATAATTTAGGATCTCATAATTGTAATTCAAAATGAGAGTCAGGCAGCCAGTACGAGGAGTCCCTCCAGCTGGGAATTAGGTCACATTTATTGGTCTGACTGTTTAAATTCAACTCTTTTCCTGCATTTCGAGATATTGGTGGATAATGACTCTTGCTGTACTCAGTAAAATTAACATCAATGGGGTGACTTTTCTGATGGATTAGGCTTTTGGCACTGATAAACCAAATGGCATTATGCTGACAATGTTTACTTGCCCTACATCAATTATATTACTATACGTATCAACTGCTCTTATCAACGTGAGTGAATTTCAATTTTATAATCTTTGCTGAGATGGTCTAAGATTGGGAGAGGAAGGAAGTAGATCCTTTTAGTTGAGGGTTAGTTAAGAACTATTACTTTAAACCCACAATACTCCCTAAACTTCAGGATTGTGATTGGTAATTGTATTTATCTCAATGTTCATGAAACTTTGCTTCTGTGAAATGTATAAGTCCAGTAATAAAGCGGTGCTGGGGAAAACAAATATCGACATAATACTATTTGAATCACCAATGCTGATACCAGTATATCGAAAATTATGTACCTTACTGCAAATTGAAATTCATGAAAGTTCTGGTTTTGGGGCACCACATTAACAATTTACTGATCTTGAAGAAATATATATCATTTGGACTCTTTATCAGTGAAAAAAAAAATATCAGGGGAGGTTGATTTAGAGTATTATTCTTAACTTAGAAATATAAAGTGGGGAAGGCTATGATATGGGAATGTTATGGTGCCTTTGCATTCACTTGCTGGGAGGTTTGTTCACTCAGTGTATCTACTTTCTCCTAACGCAGGTAAAGAATAGTAAATAAAAGATATTGGCAATATTGTTCTATATTTCAACAGTAATACCAAAAAGTACGGTAAATTATGGACCCTTGGTAAAATCAGGTGAGGCGTTCATAGTTCTGGTGATTTCTAGTAGTTTCACTACTTTAGCTCCACAGCTTCTTTGATTATCAAAGCCATCCCCTTTATATATTACTCATAAGATAAAAATAATGCTTGAAATCATGTTCCCTATCTAATTAACTTCTACTAAATACAGAATTCAACAACATGCATTTCTTTCATATCCATAAGTTACTTCTGTTATGCCCCAAAACTGAATATTTACCTACAGTTCATCTTTTTACTCAGATCTGATATTTTTATTAAATCCAGTAAGAAGTTAGAAGTAAACAACATTGGCATAATCCTTTTTGACCAGTGACAATATATTGGCAAATTAACGACAGCAAAATATGGAGGGCCACAGCATCTATTACTCCATTCTAGCATTCTTAGAACATTCCAGTGTTGGTAAATGTCTATTTTTGCTAGACATCACTGTATGCCTTGAATCATGAGTGATTTTGTTCTGCAATGCTAGTGCAGTGTTTAAAGAACAGAATATCAGTTGAGCAGTAAGAATGTGAACTCTATTTTTTCTGAAAGATATTACGAAAGGTGATAATAGTATATTAGAGAAACATTGGGGTTATTTTATGTAAGAGTGAGTAATTCATTTGTAAAAATTCAACAGACTGACCAATGAAAATCTCACCTAACCTCTCTGGCAATCAAGACATATCTTAATGGTCAATATCTTGGTCAAAATTTACGTCACACCGATGAGTGAGTACCATACATATGGTACCATGCATCAAAAAATGGACATTACAGCGTGCAGCCAAGCAATCTACTGCAGCAGATCAAATTTATGTCAGTATATTTGTACTATCATAAATAAATTTTTTGCCACTACGTGAATTTAAGTAAGGTTTTATTAACTTCTGTTCGTATCTTACAAGTGCATTACCTAATTTACATAACACTACATTTTTCCTGTTTCTTACTGAATATCGTTCGAAAAAAAATAAGAATAGAATTCAAGCTCTGCAACCATTCTTTCATTCTCTAAACACTATAATAGCACTGCAGAAAAAAATAACTCAATATCCAAAGGTAATAACAGTTGTAAGATCCATACTTGAATAAGCAAATTCCATTGTCAAACCAGATCTAAATTGGTTATGGACATTATGGAGAGAGTTAAGAAGTGTGCAACAAGACTAGTGGTATACTTGAGATATTCAGATTATCAGGAACGACTTCAGATACTGAACTTACACACTTTAAACAACAGACTAATACTTGGAGGCATAAAAGTAATATTAAAGGTTATTCATGGGGAGGTGTGTATGAATAAGGTCTTTTTTGGGTTACAAAAGGTACGTACATAAGGTCATAATTAAAAGTTAAATAAACAGCATTGCAGGTTTGATGTGAGAAGGTATTCCTTTGCTACACGGGTAATAAATGATTAGAACTCACTCTCAATATATGCTGTAAACGCTTCTAGCCTGAACATATTCAACAAAAAACTTGACAACTTCTGGAAAGATAAAGATTTGATTTGCTACCGTAACATGCAGTCCACCACCAACACACCATACATTTGTATCATTTTGTTTCAAAATAACAAGCAGGTATACAGGCATTAGCCTTTCAACCTGACAGCGTGGTATGAAAGTGTGAATATAACTTTTACCACAGTGTATATCCGTACAAAGGTCAGATTAAGTTAATGTTACCAATACTGCACCGACCAGCAATTTCACAGCTACTCCACATAACGGGTATGTGGGCTAAGTGACAGACTCCCTCATAGACAAGCTACTCTAAGACAATAGTAGAAGTCTGCTGTCGTTACCTACTCTACATTAGGTAACATTTAAGCACAAATGTACGGCTAGGTCAGCATGACTATAGACATGCTGTCTTAGGTGTAGCCTGGCTACATGAAATTCATTCTTCTTGTATACTATATGGTACACTATTACGGTATCTTTATTATATAAAATCCAACTAATACTCAGGCCAGAACGAACAAGTTTGAGTTGGCTATTGGACATCTCTCACATTTTATTATAATAATTTACATGAACAGTCTGACATCACGAAGCATACGAACCAAGTATACCTTATGACTTTATAAGATCATATTTTGCCTGGTCGTCTTAATCGAATACAAATCAGACTGACATTAGTATCAATCTGATCACCTGCATCTCCATACATTTCAAGCCTCATAAAATAAGACTGCTCCCTTTGTCATCACTCTGGAATTCATGGTTTCCTCGGTAATCCCAGACACTCACTCACATGGACATGGGCTCGCCGCTAGCCTCTCATGACGAAACAAACTTTTAACAACTGACACTGGCTTACCTTTTCAAATGAGAATAATTCCTTTTGCTTCTGTATTCGTTCCGGACTAATTTTCTGTTGATGTTTCATAAATTTTAACATTATGTCGGCAACTCAGAAGCTTGATCTTATAAACAACCAAGGCCTGAGGAATCTGCACCAAACACGTATGGACTCAAGAACCGACAAAACAACACTGCCGAAAAACTTATACCTTGAATAATATTCGTACATTGACACTGGCCGAAGGAAATCGAAACCCTCATCACTTGTAAACTTGCTATATGTAAGCTATCGAAATATCTTGCATAAATTTATGAACCAGAGACGATGCTCTTTTGTTTGTAGCGCCGCTAGAGTCCTCTATAAACTTTTACCTTCTGGCCGTTTCTCGTACCTTATTGCTGTCATTGGAGTTACCTGTGAAGCGACCCTACCCACCCATTTACAATAATTTGTCCCTCATCCTACAACTTAGTTTAATCCAAATTATAAAGCAGTCTTCTCAAAAAGACGGTTCGATTTAATCATTTCACCAAAACTAATTAAACGTCACAGACGCTATCTGATACAAGAAAAATGTCGAGATGATGATAGTCAACTTTTGTCACACGCGCCAAGCTTGAGCGAGACGCGTCACCGTCGGTTGGTGTTCCTCCGCGAATGTGAATGAGAATTACCTTTTTGAAAATAAACCCCTCAGACCTTGTCCTCTGTAACTTTAATTTCCTTTTCTTTGCCGCTTGAAATGCAAGTTATGCATCTCAAAAGCCAAATGTATGATTAGCTTCCTCACGAGATTACTTTCTTGCCTACAGGTATAATGAGTCATACCTGTACATGGTAATGCTGTACAACCGCAATCTGGGATTTAGAAATCGTTAATATCAGTGTATGATAAAATGTTCCAAGACATAGGCATCATCTGGAAGAGAATATGTATAGACTTACACATTACAAGCTATATCTATCGCTTTGGAGAAGACGAAATCTTATGAAAACCCACGAATCAATTTTACTTCCGTCACCAGTGGTCATCTTAACTTCCATGATTTGTCAAAGAGTTTAAACTTTTTTTTTCCTTTTCTAATCACTAATCCTTTTAAGGTTTACATAATTTACCTTAAATGATGTGAAATATATGTTTGCCTCTGTTACGTTCGTAGATATAAAGATATTATAAGAATAATCCGAATCTCACTGAGAAACATGTTAGTTTGCCTAGCAGGCACATCAGGTGTTTCTTCTCCCTGACGTGTTCTCCCGTAAATAACCTTCTTGACTAACTTTAAAATGTATTTCGCAGGAAAAAAAATTCTGTTAACTTACAACAATATATCAAATGTAATTTTTTGGAAATGTATCACTTGTATGCATCATCATCATAATAATAATGAGTGTTTCACATTAAACCATTATGGTTGAGGGAGTTGGCAACATGCCGGTAGCACCAAGGCCAAGGCAACCAGGCTGCTGCACGGCCATGTGAAGGTGGGCGTGACACAGGCAGATATCGCCCCCCCTTCCTTGCCTACACACCACTGCACGTAGACATTTAAATTCGACCTTTATCATTGTTTCTATCACTTCTACCAAGTCGTCCATGTTTCTTACTATATGCTTATTTCCCTCTCATTCTTTCAATCTCTAATTCTTTCTCTTCGTTTGTACTTATTTTGTTTAATGGCCGTCTGCTTACTACTCAGGAGTGAAAGGTCCACCCACAGTTGTCTATTTAACTTGTAAGCCACAACTCCACAAGTTTTATGTTCATTTGCCACGTCTGCTGAGCTGCTGTATCGATTTCCACTGAAAATATTGTACTAAATGGTCAGATTTTATTTTTGATTTTGTTTTATGACAAGAAATACTCTGATGCTTAAGTCATCTCTCCACCTGACCCGTTCTCAATATCGTGTCACTGACCATTCAACAATGTCTTCATCCCATGTGCAATTTCCGGCAAAGCTTAGCAGCCGAAGTATTAGGTCATATGCAATATAACTACATCTAACTATATCTCCTATTATAATTACTGTTGTCATGGCCATAAAAAAATCATTGAACACTAAACCCATGACATTCGTTCACCAAGAAACTTCGACTTGTTTTCTAAGTAGGAACCGGAGACTTGAACACTACAACTGTAGTAAGCCAGCCTCACCCATATTTCGGATTGCTCCTGGGATCATATATCTCTGTAAGGCTATACGATGCCTATGAAGAACACTTTAGAAATAAAATATATAATATAAATAATTCACAGCTAATGCAAATATGAATATATTAGACTGATGACAACTTTCTTACTTTTACTAGATACAGATAATCTCACAGTATAAAGATTTGTTTATTTATTAGGTTTAATTCTTGATTTAGGATTTCAATCTCTTCCCTCCTAACTTCTCTTTATAATACCTATTTCTACAGTACAGGGAGGGAGTTCTACACTCGTGGGGTCCCATCTTTTGAACCTTATAATACAGCTTTCTAAACTACAGTACCCTTTCAGCGTGCACAGTTTCATCACTTTATTCCACGTATCCACCACCCTTAGACTATAAAAATACTTTACATCTTATCTTACAAGTTTCTTCCATTATTTGTCTGGCTGTTCCATCCTTGCATCTTTCGAAAAACAGTTCTCTGTTAACATTAAACTGATTTAAAAACATGAAGTTTGTGCAAATGCTATCACTACTTCTCTGTGTACTAAAGATTTCATTGTTATTTCAAAGCTGAATGCATATTTCTAAGCATCCAAAAATCGTATATTTCATCTATATTTCTCGTAAAAAAAAAAATTTCACATTACTTAACTCGTGATTATTTTGCACGTAACTTTCTTCTTGTTTCCACTTTTTTAATGCAAAAAATATGTATTATGTGTAGATATATCTTATCATAGGTGATTGCGCACTACTAAGAACTCTCTTTCGTATAAAAAGGTATAATAAAGGTAATCCGTCTACTTCTTTAACAATTATTAACAAATCATTGATAAATTGGTTTGCTCCGTTTATACAAGGGATTGATTCGTCCTTGTATGGAGTACTGCTCTCACATTTGGGGTGGTTCTAGCTCTG
>JAUTYZ010211611.1:0-10543 GCA_032273725.1 Panulirus interruptus
CAATAGTAGTTTCATCAAAAATTTTTATAGCAATATAATTTTCCCAAGCTACCTCTTTGTGGATGAGGAAGCACTATGTGCATTAAAAAAAAATCGTTAACTTCTGTATGCCGATCCCATTGAAAAAAAAAAATCCCACCTATTTTTCTCTCTCTTTAGTTTCCAGTAACATCCTCTTTAGGGTAGACTTTCCCTCAGGGTGCAAGACCCACTTGACGGCTGTGTGGACTCCTCACTCTCTCTTGGTCTCTCCCGGGTCCTGAACAGACCAGCATCAACAAACAACAACGCCTCACCGTGTTTCCAAGGCTTCCACTCCAACGTGTAATTATCTTCACACTTTATTTTTCCTACCATCCCGGGGAATAGCTTCATTCACTCCCGTGGTGCGAACCCCCTTCAGAATCTCATTAGTCGGCACCACTTTTCCGCAGGAGTCCCTTTGCCTCTCTCTCCCAGTCAGCCAACATCCAATACACTGGGAAAACTGTGGAACAGCATAAACCACTAATAACACACCAGACCGCGATCCTGCGCACCGTGACCATGCATCGTACTCCTTAATCACCAGACAGACATCTTCATCGCACAACACTCCAGAGGTCGTGCAGGATACCACGAAATTACATTACATCAGGTAAAAAAATCACAACACGCCAGGAACACACAATACACTATGGCTATACACAACACACCGTAACTATCGAATAGACCACGACCATACAGCCCATGATGACTATCACATACACACACACACACACACACACACCGTAGTGCAGTGGTCTGCTATGCGACCCACCAATTTAACAGGCCCGTGTTGGAATTCCTGACGGGGCGGCCGCCTCACAGCCAACCCACCTGTTCATCCTTCCCTATGGGGCTGGTTGATAAATGGTCATCTGGCGTTGGCTGGGGTGTGTATGTGTGTATACGTGCGTAAGGCTAAGACATGGCATACATACAAGGTTAAGAGACGAAACACGAGTGTACTAAATCCTCCTCTCGTACAACACATAGTAATTAGAAATAGTAATTACACACATCATCCAGCACATTACGATCATACCACAACATCATTCCAGCAAGTACAGCAAGATCTTCCTGTATGGTTATAGCCTGACCATACACCATACCATGACCATACAGCAGGCTATGACCATACAGCAGACCAAGATCATACAAAAGACCATAATCCAATAAACCATGGTCATATACACATCGAGATCATACAATATACAATAACCAAACAATACACCATGACGAAAGAAATAATTTACATCATATCAACACTAAGACAATACAAGACGTGCGGTCTATGTGACTGCCTTTCGTCATGATGTGTTGAATGGTTTTGTCTCGTTGTATGATCATGGTATGTTATACAGTCACGGTGTTCTTTATATGTATACTGGAATATATGCCATGGTTTGCTGTATGATTTCTGTGTGTTTTATGATCATGCTGTCTTGTATGGTCAGTGAAACTTGGATGATTAAGATATGTTATGCGAACATGGCGTGTTTTATGGCCATGATGTGTTGTATGGTTGTGCAATGTTGCATGGTTGTGGTATGTTGTGTGGTTGTGATGTGTTGAAAGGTCATAGTGTACTGTGCTTTATGATCGTGGTGTGTTGCATGGTTCGCACTGTATTAAATTGCCAGTGTTGTGTTCCATGGTCACCATGTGTTCTATGGTCATGGATATATATTGTGGTTAATATGCTTTTACGGTCATGACGTGTTGTATAACCAGGGTGTATGAAATAGTCTGAGTGTGTTGTATTTTCATGGTTCGTTGCATGGTCTATTTATGTTGTATGTTTACAGAATGTTGTATTAGCACTGTATAGTCGTGGCGCGTTGTGTCGTCGGGAAGAAATGTCTGGCTAAGACATGGTTTATGGCCAATGTGTGTTGTATTCTCTTAGTGCAGACAAACTCACACAAGAGTGTGGAACTCAATCCCCTTACTTTAAAAACAGGTAATTAATGCTACGTACTTGCGCGCGCACACACACACACACACACACACACACACATCCAGGCTTTAGGCTGGATTGTTTGTGAGAGTGTATACACACAAAGAAGTAAAGACATGGTACATAGATTGTACAAGGTTAAGAGACGGGGCAACACAAGTGGAAAACTCTCTCTCCGTATCACACAAACAGTAATCATAAATAGTAATCACACACACACACACACATTGTATTGTACAACACCACGTGATCATATAACATATCATAATCATACAGTACACCACAGCTATACATTCCACTGTAATCACACACGACCGTGATAATATCACACACATTAATTATACAGCACCTAACAACATACTGCTACCACAAACCACACCACGACTAGACAACACACCATGACCATGCAAAACATCACGACCATACAAGACACTATCACCATACAACACCATGACCATACAGAACACTATAACCATGCAAAACACCACGACCATAAAACTGATCAAACAAACAGATGGCATTACAAAAAAAGTAAAGTAACCATCTATCTATTTATTCCACCTTTCTATCAATTCTCATATCTTCCACAACATGGAATGGATCAAGTGCATACAGCCTCTAGGTTCATTCCTGCATCATGTCATTATACTAAAGTGAACAAGGAATGCCACACTAATGGTGGTGTTTAGAAACTTTTCACTTTTCCTTTTGAATCGTCAAATGAACTTAGCGTCGCTTGTCATGCCTCCACTTCGCAAACAAAGCTTTTCCACTGCACATACCCAACTATCATTTATCTGGCATTCCCATCCGCAGTCTGCCTCTTCCTTTTTGTTCCTTCATCCAGGCCATAATATGTCTTCTCAGAGAACTTGTCATTGGCCATCCTTCCTACTTGGCCACATCATTTCAAAAGCTTACGTTAATGTATCTTTCTACCAGTATCTTCACATCACATACATTAGGTAACTTGCTATCGATATCCTCACATCACATACATCAGATAACTTGCTATCAATATCTTCACATCACATACATTTCTCACATCTTGAATATCCACTTTGTCTATCCTCCTAATCCCAACTATACTGCGTAAGTCATCCATCTCTACTGCTCTTTTCTAACCTAGCCTGGAGGTAGGGAAACTAAGATTTTAGACATCCTCACACCAGAGCTGGGACAAGCCGTCCATCATGCAAGCCTCTTGGGTACTCTACATCTCAGTTCATTACAGCTCTCACTGCACTTCACATTCCTCTCAGTTACACGGCTCGGCTCTCAACTTCAGCTCTCAGACCAATCATCCTTCCTGAACATCGTTCCAAAAAAACTTGAATTCAATAACAATTCAAAGTTAGTCTTCATTCAAACTAATGCACTGATATCATACCCCTCTACAAATAAGAAACTTGTTCTTACTCTCACTTAATTTCAACATCCTCTACCTGTACTCCTTTTATCAGAGACATCTACCATTCAGCTCACTTCTTCGTCTAATTCATCTAACAGCAAGACCTCATCTACATACAATAACTATTGACTTCCCTCCTCTTCCACCACGGTTCAGCTGTACCCTGCAGTCACCACGCCTCAGTCACATCTCAAGAATACACTGTCCAGGAAAACATTAAAGAACCATCTTGACATTCTGGAATCCTGACGATGTCCTAAGACGAAATCTTCGCCACTAACTCAAACCATCACTCACGCTCATACACAAACTGCTTCCATTTCAAGAGCTCTTAGCAGTTAATGACATTATTAAGCACCTTTCATGCAATAGCCAAGAGTTCGTTGGAACTTTTCAAAGTCTGCTCCTATCAATTTCGTCAACTACCATATCTAAACCATACAATGCTGCTTTCACTAACTCTTCAGTTACCCCAACATATTACCACTAACCCTTTAATCACCCACATGTGATCACTAACCCCTCAATCACCTACAACATGTGACCAACAACCTTTCAGTTACCCACAACATGTGACCACTAACCCTTCAGTCACCCACAACATGTGACCACTAACCCTTCAGTCACCCACAACATGTGACCACTAACCCTTCAGTCACCCCAAAAAGTGACCATTAACCCTTCTGTCACCCACAGGATAACTGTAAAAATCTGATCTACATTCGCTTTTTCTTTCCTACATCAACCCTGCTCTTCATGTACCAAGGTTTCACTGATGATCCTAGCACAACCCGTCACAGTCTCATCAACTAAGTTAACAACATTTATTCTTCTCCAGCTCTTACGATAATCTAGACGATATTTCCCTTTAAACAACGAAACGATCGATCTCCTCGTTTAGTCAAAAGGTACACGACCATTATCTACGCTGCCAACAACAGCATCTATAAGCCATCATCAGTAGCCTCGCCTCCACCATGCACCATCTAACTCCCTGCCCTATCTACATCCCTAAGTTTTCTATTTTCTATGTTGGTCTTATCACCTCCTAGTAATATTTCCTCTCCCCATGCTTAGTCTACACTCTCCAGACCTCTAATCATAAGGCGCTAATATCAGCGTATCTTGAATCATCATATCCATACAGCTCTAAAAAGAACTCTCTCCACCTTTCACAATCTTTATGCAGTCTTACAATCATTATTCTCCTAAACTTCTTTAATACACCTCGCAGCACCTTCGCTTTTCACAAAGAATTGCCTTTTGTACTTACTCATCTCCTGCTAAAATATCCTGTTCATATCCTGTCTAACTGGCATGTTCATCTCCTGCAAAATTAGTCTGTTCATCTCATTCCAAAATAGCCTGTTTCTCTTCTGCCAAAACAGCCTGTTAAAAAAAGCCTATCATTTTTCTCCTAAAGTTTTACCCATCATTCTTCCAGGATCTGCACTGTCTTTCTTTATATTCATACGCTCCAAAACGTCTTTTTCTTTTCGATGCAGGGCTATATTCCACACTCCTTGCCCTCCATTCTTCATTATGTTCTGGAAAGACTCACCTTCCTATAATACTCATATTTTCGTATCGACCACCTTCCTCAAACCTTCATTCCACCATGATCTCCCTCCCCACAACTTATGATTCTAGTACCACACCTCACAACCTCTGTGACAGCATCCATTAATGGACGCTCCTCACCTCCCTCTCTATCACCCCAGTCTTCACGTCCCAACACATCACCCCAGTCTCCGTGCAATACCATCTATATCCCTTACCTGCTCATTCAATTTTGCATAAAAGTTGTTTTATATTTCTGTTTCTGAATTCTGTCTCGCACAAACCTATCTTTATCTAACTATCTATCTATCCATCCATCTATCTCTACCTATCTATCAATCATCATTAACTCCATTCCCAATCTGTATGGGGTAGGTCACGCAACAACAGCTTCTGAAATTAACTCACACACACACACACGTCCTCATCCTGTGCCATGTGTGCTGAACTGAAACACTTGACTTCCTGATACACAGCACCCAGTATATCTAACCCCTACCCCCTCCCCTCCTGAAGATATCTTTGAAACTTTCACCTTCTCAGCTTCACAGATTCAGCATCTATTCCATTCAGCAACATGGACCTGGAAATCTTGTGTTGTTGGCAGCCAAGAATCATATACGACTATCTTTTTTCCATGAGATTGAATACTTAACTGATTTCTGCAGACGAGCAACTCACCATAAGTAATGCAAGAGTGTGTGGCATATGTGTAAATATTCTAAACTCTAAAGCATCCATTCTTTAGAATCAAGCCAGACAGACCATGAGACACTGTGCGCTGATATCTATGTACGTTCTTGGAATCCCTCCCCGTTAACGTACCCAGCAGGGTACGGCGGCGGGAGGCCGACATACTGAGGTGATGTTCCTCACCTCGTGATAAAACTATCATGTTAGATGTTGGTATTTTACCATCACCGTGGGGAGGCCTCTAATTCGGCGGTGGTGCACCAACTCTCACAACATTCCCGTTTTGATTAACTTGATAAAACTTAATGCATATTCCAGGTCACATACCCTCCTGAGACAACTGTGATCTCTATCGTTGTAAGATTTCCTAATGGCTCATTTGATCAAATTACTATATTATAATTCTTCTTTTAAATACCATGACACATGAGCGCAAGAATAGTGCTTAACATACCACTTTTACAGACACTACTTAGCGGCCGCGGTCTGAGCTACATATAACGAAATAATCTTTGTGAATATATTCACACAGTTCAAATTGCATCAATCTTTTGGAGAAAATTCTCCGGTCACTGATTTTTACCGTCATTGAAGAATAATGGGAGTCGTTATGAATGCCAGTATACGTATTTCTAAAACTCTTGAATAATGTTTTTATTTCTTATATAATCATATATGCCTAGGGATACGGTAGACAGAATACTAGCCATTTGTGTATCGGAGAAGGTGGCTTATATGGAGGGAGCTGAGGGCCTGGAAGTCCTCCCCTCCTGTATTAACTGTCCAAAAGAGGGAAAAGATGATGGAGACAAGCCAGAAAGGCCCAGAGATAGTATCGGAAAACTTCAGGGAAAATTAGAAGATGCTTTGGGAGCAGAACAGTGTGAGGAGAAAGAGAGAGCAAATGGGAACACCAGTGGAAGAAGCAGATGGGGAAGTGATGAGAGGCAAAGAGGAAGAGCAGAAGAGATGGAGTGAGTAGTATTGTGAAGGATTGCTGAATGTGTTACATGACAGGGTGGCAGATGTTTGGTGTTTGGGACGTGGAAGTATGTGAACTGAGACTCATGGCAAGTGGCTTGATAAAACGAAAAGAGGTGGTGAAAGCCTTGCATTAAGATGATGTGCGGCGAAGTGGTTGGAGTGGATGGGATTGTAGCTCAGTTTCTCAAAAAAGGGGGCGACAGTGTTCCTGAGTGACTAGTTAGAACTTTCAATGCATATATGGCGCTAGGTGAGGTACCTGAAGGTTGGCAGATTGCTTGTATGGTGTCACTGTATAAAGGCAAGAGGGACAAAAGTGAAAGTTCGAATTACAGAGGAAGAAGTTTACTGATGAGTTGTATGGAAGAGTGGTGATTCAGAGAGTGGTGGCATGCACAGATCATTTGACTGGAGAGGAACAATGTGGTTTCAGTAGTGGCAGAGGATGTATGGATCAGAAGTTTGTTTTGAGCAATTTGTGTGAGAAATACTTAGAGAAACGGAAGGATATGTATGTTGCATTTATGGATCTGGAGAAAGCGTATGATAGGGGTGATAAAATTGCTTTGTGCAAGGTATTATTGATATATGGTGTAAGAGGAAAGCTACTAGAAGCAGCGAGGAGTTTTTGGTCATGAGAGTATGGCGTGTGTACGAGTAGGAACATACGAGAATGAATGGTTCCAGGCGAAGGTTGGTCTGCGGCAGGGGTGTGTAATGTAACCATGGCTGTTTAATCAGCTTATGGATGGTATGGTGAGGGAGGTGAATGCGAGGGTCTTGGTGAGAGAAGCAGGTCTGCAGTCTGTTGGGGTGAAGGGGTCTGGGAGATGGCAGCTGCTGTTTGCTGATGACACGGCCCTGGTGGCAGATTCGAAAGAGAAACTGCTGAATCTAGTTTCTGAGACTGGGAGAGTATGTGTAAGGAGAATGCTCAGAGTTAATCTGAATAAAAGAAAGATATAAAGTTTAACAGTGGAGAGAGACATGTTGGTTAGACTTTATGTCTGAATGGAGAGAACCTAGAAGTGGAGTTTCTTAGATACTTGGGAGTTGGTATGGTAGCAGATGGAACCATGGAAGATGAAGTAAGCCATGGGTAGGTGAGGGGGCTAAACTCCGTGGCGCGTTGAGGAGTGTGTGGAAAGCGAGGTCACTGTCAGTGAGGGCAGAGATGGGTATGTTTGATGGTATAGTAGTCCCAGCGGTTTTTTTTTATTGATGCAAGGCATGAGCGCAAAATGAAAAAGTACTAAAGTGAGTGAATGTGTTGGGAATTAAATGTTTGAGGATAGTTTATGGTGCGAGAAGGGTTGATCGAGTAAGCTATGATGCGGTAAAAGAAAGCGAAGTCGTAAGAAGAGTGTGTATGAGGGAGATGAAGAGAATGTGCTGAAATGGTGTGGACGTATGGAGAGGATAAGTGAGGAGAGGCTGACTAAGGGGGTAACAAGTTGGAAGTGGACGGAAAAAGGAGAAAGGAGAAACAGGGCAGGAGATGGAAAGATGAAATGAAAGATGCCTTAAGTGGTTGGGACCTTAACACAGAGGTGGGCGTGAGATGTGCATGAAATACAGCGAACTGGAGCGATGTGGTATACAGGTGACGTCCTGTCAATTGGCTAAACCAGGGCATATAATGCGTCAGCGGGACTTGGCTGTAGATGAGAGGGCTCTGAATTCGGTGCATTATGCATGACAGCTAGAGAGTGGATGTGAGCGAATGAGGCCGTATGTTCGTCTGTTCCTGGCGCTACCTCCCTATGAACAAGAAAGCGAACGAGATTATGTGAGAAAGTAGACGTGATGTTCAACAGAAGAAAGAGTGAATTTGCGACCACGAATATTGTAGAATGGACAGAGAACAAGTCAAGCTAAGGCACTAGCAGATTCGGGCCCTCGCCTACTCGTCCTGCGGAGGGCTACTGCATCCTCCCACACCACCACTACATCCTCCCAATCTGGCTATAACATCCTCCCTCACCACCAACACTCCCTAGCTTCTTGGCCACCACACCCTTTCTTACGGCCAACACTTCCTCCCTCACAGACCACTACACCCTGAACGGCGGAATGGCAGTGTTAAGTGGTTCCAACTACTCACCCCCGTCATTTTCCTTTTTCAAACCACCCATACTGGCGGCATAACCTTTCCGCTCTATACTAAGATATCATCCCAAAAATATATCTCCCTAGCAACCAGCAATGTCTCTACAGTCGAGAAAATGAATTAGTAATTGATATCTGTGTATGAGGGATAGTTGTCGTGCGTCTGAGAACTTCCTCGGTGTGTGTGCAGACAAGACAGAAAGGACCAACTTTATATAGTACAGATAAACGGTACAGGTGAGGTGTGTCCTAGCCGTTTAATGACGGTCCAAAGGGCCTTGGGACAATTCAGGTCTCCTCGACCATTCCCATCCATCGCCGAAGACACATCAGTTTGGCGTGCTACCAGGTTCTGTGTAAATGTACATAGGAACTTATAAAGTTGAAGAAAGGAAAAAAAAAAAAGGTGGTGTGAGTTATGTCGTGTTATCAGCCGGGAACAATCTTTGGGTGTCCGAGAATATTTAGGTTTATCGTTCAGCATCGAGCTCTAACGATCGGTGTCGGGCAGCAAAATGGCGATAATAACGTTTTGACTTCAGAGTCAAATATCAGATACGTCCTTGTGTATCTAAGTCATATCGAATTCCTTGTGATAAACGGCACAAACTGTGGCCCACAACCTGCTACAGCCCACAGTCAATACGGTTCTAAAATCGTTTTAACGGAGGGTCGCGAGCGCCACCATTCAAGAAGTACTCTCTTCACCCTGCATGACAATTCCACATGTTTTAATTCACTCTTACGGCCTATTAATTCTATCTACTTTAACTAAGAAACAAACGTTCATTCGATTTATCCCAAGCCAAACCTGAACTTACGTATCCTAGCGTAAACTCGGCTGGATAATGTTAAGATGATTTAGGATAAGTTTGGTTTTGGTTAAGCAAAGTAAAATTAGGTTAGGTTTGGTTAAGTTGTGCTTCCTAGGTGAGGATAATCTAGGTTAAGATATCACATGCTAGGATAGTTGCTAGGATAGTTAGGTTTGAATCCATTTGTTTAGGTTGGCATATCATAATTCTCTTGCTAGGCTAGATAGGTTAAAATTCATTTGTTTGTTAAGTTTGGAATACCATAATTCTTTCCTAGGCTAGATGGGGCTAGATAGGTTAAAATTAATTTGTTTGGGTTGGAATACCATAATTCTTCTGCTATGCTAAATAGGGGCTAGATAGGTTAAAGTTCATATGTTTAGGTTGCAATATCATAATTCTTTGGCTAGCTAGATAGGTTAAAATATATATGTTTAGGTTGGAATATCATAATTCTTTGGCAAGCTAGATAGGTTAAAATTTATGTGTTTAGGTTGGAATATCATAATTCTTAGAAGTCTGTTAAATTCAATCCCGCATTAACCCCGATCTTCGAGCCCCTCCAAACTTGCTGGGACAACACACAAGTTACATGAAAAGTTTACTGGAATTTCTCTTTGAAACATCTGTACGTCTCTATAGCTTTACCACACTAATCTGTGAGTTTACGATCACTCCCACAGTCACAAACCGGCTTCTTAGGACCCAGTGGTTTGTTGCTGTTTGAGTTCCTTTGTATCTGCAAGATGAAGGGAAGAATGGTGTAGATGGAGGGAAGGATAGTGTAGATGGAGGGAAGGATAGTGTAGATGGAGGGAAGGATGGTGTAGATGGAGGGAAGGATGGTGTATATGAAGATGGAAGGAAGGATAGTGTAGATGGAAGGAAGGATGGTGTAGATGGAGGGAAGGTTGGTGTAGATGGAAGGAAGGATGGTGTAGATAGAGGGAAGGTTGGTGTAGATGGAGGGAAGGTTAGTGTAGATGGAGG
>JAUTYZ010211722.1:0-13101 GCA_032273725.1 Panulirus interruptus
CTAAGTTCAAGGAAAAAATTTACACATCATTAGTCATTTCACTCATGGCAAGTTTTCAAAAGGATCAGGTATTCAGGGTGTCTGGATTTGGGAAGCTATACACTGCATCTTCATTCTTCATCTGTTAGAGTGTGCTACCACTCCAGCAATTCAGGTTTGGTGTAAAGGCATAAAAAACTGCAGTAAAGCAAGCAGATGAGGTCTGCTATTTATCTAAAGCTCCCTTGACAAAACTACACCAAACCAAACCAAATTTAATCTTATATATTATGTTCACTGTCACATCTTATGTGTAAATAAAGTAACATATTCCTGTGAAAATGAACACTACAAAAAGAAAATTATGCTTCTGTATTGTAAAAATGAAAAGACATTTCAAAGCGATAAGTGTCATAATGACACTGTACACTGGAATGACACCTAATTCAATAAAAAGAAGAGAGAGGGGATGCATAAACATTCACTGGTATGCCAAAATCTTGTCTTGCTTGCTAGAATCATTAAAGGATCCATGACTGCAGAAATTATGCACACACTACAATGAATATTTCATTCTCAAATAGAATCTGCTTTTACTTTCATTGTGTGGGGCAACACTTCTATGGTATACAGAACAGGGTCCTGTCTGTCTGCAGACATGCTGAAGTAGTTAGTGGATTCATGATGACTAAACCCAATACATAGCTGCCGATAATCCATACATTTCCTTGGCAAGGCAAAAACTGCTGGCTCCTGGGGTGACAAACTCTGGAGAAAATGCTATATCTCATCTAAACAATGAAAAGCCAGTCCACAGGAGCCAGCAGATGAGGGCTCAGTGTGCACTGATTCAGTAGTGTTCCATGAGCCTGTCACACATCACTCTCCTCAAAGATGAATATTATGCATCAGTTGCTTAGCAATATCTCAAAAATAACATTCTTCTTTCATTATCTAAGTAAATTTGAGTTTACCTTAAGAGTTGATTTTGAGAGTCTTTGAGAGACGAGTGGGACTACAGTCTGTTGGGGTGAGGGGGTTTGTGAGGTGAGATAGCTGCTATTTGCTGATAACATGGCACTGGCAGCAGATTCAAGTAAGAAACTGCAGAAGCTGATGTCTGAGTTAGGGAGCATGTATGAAAGGAGGAAGCTTAGAGTTAATGTAAATAAAAGTAAAGTTATTAAGTTTAACAGGGAAGAGAAACAGGTTGGTTGGAATGTGAGTTTCAGTGGAGAGAACCTGGAGGAAGTGGAGGGATTTAGATTCCTTCGAGTGGCCATGGGAGGTGAAGGAAGCCATAGGGTGGGTGAGGGGGTTAAGGTACTAGGTGCATAGAGGAGAGTGTGGAAAGAGAAGTCATTATCTGTGTGGGCAAAGGTGGGTGTGTTTGATGGTGTAGTAGTCCCGACAGTGTTGTAGGGATGCGAGGTGTAGGTCCAAGAAAAAAAAATATGGAAGACGGTGGATGTGTTTGAAAAGGAATATATGAGGATAGTATGTGGTGTGAGGAGGTTTGATCGAATAAGAAATAAAAGGGTAAAAAGATATGCAGTAGTAAGAGGAGTATGTATGAGAGAGCTGAAGAGGGTGTGCAAATGGTTTGGACATAATGGAGAGGATGAATAAGGAGAGGCTGGCTAAGAGACTATACATGTCAGTAGTGGAAGGAAATAGAAGGGGAAGGCTGAAATGGTGTTGGAAGGATACAGTTGAAGATGTTTTGAAGGGTCAGGGTATGAACATGCAGGTGGATGTGAGCCATGCATGAGACAGAGTGAACTGGAGCAATGTGGTATACAAGGCGTGATGTGCTCTCAATGGACTGACCAAGGTGGTCTGGGGAAACTTCCAAAAGGTTTGTGGGGCTTGGCTGTGGATAGGGGACTTTGGTTTTGGTGCATTGTACATGACAACTGTAAGGTGAGCATGAGCATATGAGATCATTATTTGTTTCTGGGACTATCTCACTGCCCAAGAAACAGCAAACAAGTATGAAAAAACATATATGCATGAATGTTTTTTGTTTTTTAAATATACAAAAGTACTTCACTCACAAGGTGGTTAAGACTGGGTTGGAGAGGTCGGTTGTTTTATATTTGTGGTGTTGTGAAGGTTTGGGTGTGTTATCTCGATGTATTGTTTGCTGGGGAAGAGGTAATTATTCTACTAAGTAGTCTAATTTGCCTACTTCCAGGATGTCACAGGTAAAATCCGCTGTCAAGTGGGAAAAAATGGCTTCAGTTTGTAGGACTTTTAACATTAAGCATAAAACATAATCTTAAAAGCAATCCATTTAATTCACGTGCCCACCAAGTTTTGCTCAATATGGCTAAGTTGTTAAGGAGGAGCAGTGGTGAATGTTTAATGAGAAACAAAATATATGGATAATGATCAATTCATACCAAGAAATGGAAATAACTCGCATGCTCCTTTTTCAAAGGCCAGGTGGACTTAAAATCAAAGATAAAGCCAACGGATAAAAGTAGAGGTAGGATCTAAATAAAAGGCTATAACTTAGAAATTATATGATTTATATACATCAATATCCTTGAGCTAGATAATATATTATGACATATCAGTGGCAAAATGTCCATAGAAATTCTGTGACTAAGGAGCTAAGAAAAGGGTAACAATGACATTAGATAAGTAACACTATGATACAGGTGACTGATGGCTACTGGTGTTGTAGCTACATTAGCTTCAAAATTCAGTATCCTATGGGTGAGGTGTGACTGTCTTAGGACTGCTGGGGTGAGTGTCACTGGCAAAGAGGGTAAGCCAAGTTCTTTCACCCTCCTCTCTAAGGATGCCTTTAATGAAAGCACCACAAATGGATTATGACCCTCAAGGGTGAGATGTGTTCTATCACCTATCATGGAGCAATGAAGATCAATACGATCATTATGATACCACAGAGAAACTTGGTGGGTTGGAACCTCACTAGTTTTATTTCTAGGATATGATGGTGAAACAAAGTTGAGTAAAGTCCCAAATAAGGATGTGATTTTATCATGAGTTATAAATGATGAGAAAACCTTGCAATAAGGGGGTGGGCTCCGATTCATACTGGACTTAAAGTTAATGCTTTCTTTCCCCTGTAACAATGCGTGGGATAACTTGATAGAGTTTTGAGAGGAAATATCAAGGGTACTTAAATTACGTTGGCATGCAAGAAAGTGAAATATGTCAACCTTTGTTTGACATGCAAATATACGACACACTGGTCGATATGATGAGAAGTGGTCTAGCACCAGGTAACTTTCTATGGTTATACTATCAAGTGTATTACTAAGATTCAACCTTGGTAGTGCCACAGACATACATATATCTGTTTTGAAACATTCACCGTCAAGTTTTGCACTTACAAAGTGTTTCCTGTCAGCTCCAGGAATAACAATAGAGAGTCTCCACCATCTCCCATCCAGATCAATATTGGTTCCAGTTTTGCTAAACTGTATAACTGCAAAGTAAGAATTCCTTTGAGCAATACTTTGCTCCACTCTTACACTAGTTGAAAATATACATGACTGTGGTTCAGTTAAAAGTCTGTGTGCTATGCTAAGCTGTCTAATATACATATCTAATGTGTGGATGTTTTTTCCTTCTATATTCATAAGTTCAGAGCAACGCTGGATACCAGTCATTATGCCTTCCATTGTATGAGGTACTTCCTTATCAGTCAAACTGGAATTCAATTTAGGAGTGTCACCTTTATTACCTGCTGTAAGGACTTTCCAGGAACATGTATATTTTCGGCCATCACAGGTCAACATCTCAACATGGTCTACACTTTCACAAGTAATTTCAATAACACCATTAACTGGTAATTTACAGCATTTTAATTCCACTTTATTCTCTGATACAAAAGTAATATGGCACAACCTGCAAACAAAACCATCAGAGAAAACTAAGGTGTCATTTTGACCAAAGCAAGTCACTGCAACTGTTGTGAGAGTCTTTGTGTGCCAAAATAAACTGCTTTTGCCATACTTTCCACAAAATTCAGTTGATGTGTGGATGACAGATGAAGAAGGTTTTCCAATATTCAATACTGCTGCCTTGCCAACAACCACAACAGCAGATGTACCACTGACTGGAATAGTAAATAGAGGTTAAAATTAGGTATGCATTGAAGGAATCTACATATACATATATTTTCCTTTATACCCCTTTGCCTCTTCTGCCATAGTGAAGCAGTATCAGAAAAAAATGTGCAACAGCCTCATTTTACACACATACATTCTCTAAGTGTCATGTATGATGTCCTAAAACCATAGCCTATCATCCACAGCCAAGTGTCACAGACTACTCTATGGTTTACTTTGACTGCTTCATATGCCATGGTTCAGCCCATTGACATGATGTCCCATCCCTTCCCAATATTTCTCATCAATCCAATTTATTCTCTCTCAAGCATTGGTTCAGCCCACTGACATGATGCCCCACCTCTCCCCAATATTTCTCATCAATCCAATTCATTCTCTCTCAAGCATGTCTCTCAACCTCCTGAATGTTCATGCCCTACTACCTCAAAGCCTCCATCATTCCATCCTTCTAGGTCTTCCCCTCCCCCTTGCTCCCTCTCCATTTAACACACTGAACTTCTTAGTCAGTCTGCCTTTGTTGGTCTGCCCCAGATGTCTGGAACATTTCAACATACCATGGTCAGCCCTCTCAATGAGAGTGTTCTTATTACCTCAACTCTCTAATTAGTATATGCTAATTACAGCAAACAAAAAACTTATATTAATCAACATGTCCTACGAAAACTGTACCTAAGTATAATCCAGTTTTGGTCAAATACATGTTGTTAATAGTTTACCAAACATTTCCTTATCCATATACAGTACTTAAATGCTATTCTATTATTTCCAAGGAGAAAGTTCACCTCCTCAACAATCCTAATGGTGGCTCTGGCGACAGGTTAGGGATAATGTTTACCCCTTATCCCTTTCACATACAGATTCTTGTTGCTTATTTCCCACCACGTAATAGTCTCACTAAGGCCTCTTTTCACTGTGCCCTATTCTTACCACACATAAACACCCAGTGAGTGTCTATGCCGAACCTCCATCCGTCTGTCCCATGTGCAACCACTTACTCTTCCCCCAGTTGCAAAGTATGGGGTGCACAGTGACAGGGTCCCTCATCTTGAACTCCGCCATCACATAACCCTTTAAACCCCTGTATGCCATTAGCATCCACAATTTCATCACCCTGCCCATTCCATTTATCACTACCCTTACACTATAGAGGTACTTCTTTAAAATCCTTTCAACAAATTCCCCACTCATGGCCCCTGGATGCTCTTTTTTTGAAAGTTTCAAATGTAGAGCAACCAGAGGCTACAAGAAACTAAGCAAAAAAACTTGTTAGAAAATACAAAGGAATTCAAGCAGTAACAAAGCATTAGTTGCTTTTAAGACTGTCTGTAATAGTGAAGATCAGACACTCAGAGTTTAGTATGATTAGGGGAGAAGAGCATACACATGATATAGAGAAATTCCTGTAAACTTTATATGCAACTAAGGAGGCAAAAATAATTTCAGTCATGGATATGAAGCAAAGTATTCATCAAGTTTGTTCTTAGGCATATCTATGGTGCTATTTTAAACTAATCTAGTTGGCAAATATTTCCATATGTTAACAATCCTGTTGAAGAAAATGTACTTTACTTCATCTGAAGTAAAACTCTTGCCTATGAGTTTGTATCCGTTACTACAAGTGAAATCGGACAAATCTAACCTTAGCAGCTGCTTAGGTCGAGATTATCAAAGCCAATGACAATTTTGAATGCCTGTATCAAATACCATGTTAACCTTCTCCTTCCTAAACTAAATAAGTTTCAGTCATCTAGTCAGCTCTCATAGGAGCATCATAATAAATTCCTATCATTATCTCATATTCGACACAAATGTGGTATCGTGATAAATAATTAGTTACCTCATGTTACATGCAATTGTGGTGTCATAATAGAATAAAATGTTCTAGAAATCAATGCATCAATATTATGATACCACATTTAGTATGGAGAATGGGGTGGAGTTCATACATCAGATGAGCAGGCCAATCTTGTGCAGAGAAGCATCAGTTTCCCAACAATAAATGTATATCTTTTATATTTGATCACCGTTTCCCGCATTAGCGAGGTTGCGCCAGGAACAGACAAAGAAAGGCCTTATCTGCTCACATCCATTCTCTAGCTGTCATGTGTAATGCACCAAAACCACTGCTGAATGAACACAAATATTTCACTTATACTCACAAAGTTAATATAGAAAGTATCATCATTTACATAATCTTTCAGCACATTTTTTCATTAGATTTTCAATACAGTATTTACAAAAATAATGAACATAGGCAGTAATAGCAGAGTGAGCAACTGAGGAAACAAAAATTTAACTTGAACTTGTTATAATTCTATAATGAATTTGTACTTCATGTTTGCTCACCATTTTCCACAGATGAAAAAATGGCACCCATCTACTAAGAGTATTACTAGGTATCCTTAGAGATAAGGGAGAAAGATTGTTGCCTATATTTCTCCTGCATTTCATAAAAGACATAAAGGAGTTGGAAATCCTCCTCTCCTGTATTACTTTCCAAAAGAAGGAGCAAAGGAAGGAACCATGTGAGGAATTTTCCCCTAAGGCTCATTAATCTGCTCCTGATGCTACCTTGCTCATGTGAGAAATAGCAAACAGATATGAAGGAAATGAAGAAATACTACTGATGTGTTTTTTCCTTCATAGGTCTCTTCAGTAGATCTTAAACTAATAAACCTATAATTATTGAGATGAGCACAAACATAACAGGGAAAATAGGAAATAACATCAGATAAATCATACTGATAGGCCAGTGCAGTAGGCTGGGAGTAAAAATGGACATGCATATGAGGAAAAGTTATTGGAGTTACTGAACTCTGCCTGTATGAGGTTACAGAGTGAGTGAAAATTCACCTCTAGCAAGGTTGTATCACTGTCTACAGATGAAAAGAGTACAGTTTTGTTATAGATCTTCTCACTCCATAGGAGTCCATCATTTCCCTGCTACTGATTGTAGGACAGCCTTAAAGCTACAGGAACCTCACAGAAATCCTGGGATTATATAATCAAAAATCAATATCATATCTACTATGTAGTGCATGAGCAAAATACAGGAAAGAGTTACAATGCTGTAGCATTCTTTTAAATTGTGTCCTCGTATCTCCTTCCAAAGTGACTGGTGGTGGTGGGATAGGGATTTATTCTCCTGTTTCTTATTATAATAAATGATCTTTGACTGTTCTCTGGCCTTCTTCCACAACTTTACAATGCTTTCAATGAGATCTACCTACCAAGAAACAGGAGCAATAGCCACACTAAAATTCAGATGGTTTATTTCAAGTTTCCAGTATCTCACTTTAATATCAAGAGTGGTGTTACTGAGAGGAAGGTAGTCTTCAAAACTGCAAACTAGGCACTGAATTGCAAGTACTAAGCATAAAAAGTGTAAAAGAATACTCACAGAACTGCACAAAGCAGTGTCCAAGTGTAAATTGAAAATTTCAGCTTACATGTAGCACTGTCTAAATGAGTTGTGAATATGTCTTGGGTGAGAAATTAAACACTAAATGGTGAAACTAAATTAATGAAATAATGGTACAGTATAAATCAAAATGCCTTGGGCTATGCAGAGTGCAAATCAAAGATACACTCAACTGTTACTCTTCCATAATCTATTAAGAATTAGAATGACTACTGAGAATCTATGTATTCATTCTTATGCTGCACATACATTCTCCCTATTCTTCAATATTTTCTTAATCAGTATTCTCATAGTGATGATGTACCCACACAACAAATGATTTCATAAATCCTTACTTTTCACCTGTTATAACACCATATGATTATCGTTAGTCATGCATCCCTCAATCATACATTTTACCTCCTATACTTGGCAATGTACAGTTCGTACACTCATTTATGCATTTTTTTTGTGTCACCAGACTCCACCTGCATGAGGTTACACCGTGAGTGAAAAGTCACCTCCGGTGAGGCTGTATTATAGGGAGTACTGTCTCGTCAAAGAACTTCTCAATTTCAAAATAGTCCATCATTTCCCGGTTACTAGAAGTAGGATAGAGTTGGGGCTGCAGGAGCTCCTAGAAAAGAGCTCCTGAGGAAATATTAAATAGATAAAAAATAAATATTTTCTATACAATGGTACAGTCCACACCTTTAAAACATTACCTAGATCATAGATATATGTTCAACAAAATATGTAACATTTAGCTAATGCACTTCAATATCTCGCAGGACCTGATCACCTAAAAAAGCATTACCATATTTCTTCATCATCAATTTCCTGATTTCCTTAAAAGTGATATTCCTCTAATATTCAGATTTCCATACCTTCCAAAATGCCAGTCCAAATCACTGGTTGAGCTATATGGCAGAGGATGACCAAGAATCCTGGCAATTTTGAGTGGGCAGCCATAACTTCTCCTGTGTCACACACCACTAAAAGAGCCGTAGGTTCTGTTTCAGTGCCTTTACTTCCTCCACTGCTCATTATTTTCCCAAAAACTGCCTTCTCCATCAGTGAGTCCATTTTAACAGGATACATTCTGACACCAGTCTGTCAAAAGAACAAGCTCTGATAAAAGAAAGAGTTGTGCCTGTACATAATCATTATCATAGGCATCATCATGAAATCAAGTGTGGAAACATCTAGCCTGAGCAAAAAGTAAAGGGAGACAGTCTCTGGTAGTACTGCAAGGTCACAAGTTAACACAAGTTGGGGACTGCCAAGTGGCATGGTAATGTGTGCCATATATATACATGGTAAATGGGAATCTAGAAAAAAAAAAAATGTATTGTAAAAAAAATCCAGTTTTTACAGCTGGGACCATGGTAACTAATTTGCAGCCTGCATTAACAAATTTTACAACCCACATTAACTCGAATTTTGGGTGTATTTTCCAGTCTAGACCAATTTTGGGTGTATTTTCCAGTTTAGACCATGTGAAATCTATTTCTGCTCCATGCTAATGCAAAGTTTGGGTGTGATTTTGGGTATTGTGTTAACAAAATATCATTTCTATAAACTGTGTTATTGTGAGACCCTACTGAATAATTAAGACCAGATAAGACATGAACAGAAACTGTGGGTAAACTCTTATGGAAAAGCGGTGTTTTTGATGCCAGAGGACTTATTTTTGGTCCTACATAATGGAGTTGTTTCATGTGTAAATATGACGCAACTGAAGATGCAAGACTAACTTATATTAGTTCAGTATACAAAATGACATCACATAATATTAATCCAAAGATTTTGCAATGCATGTGTATATCAACATTCCATTTTTCCTACAGCTGCTTATCAAGCTTGATTTTTTTAACCCCAAAACCCTGAGCCTTTGGGTTGGGTATATTATCTGAATCGAAGAAGCCAATTATTTTACAACTAAAGAGTCTCTCAAAATGATTTTCATGATAACTGAGTTTAGTCCTAGCAGGTGGTAAGATTTTTTGGGGACAATGTTTTGCTTGCTTCTCTATGAAGTAAGGCTAGGTGAGTCAGTTTAGACCTTATGTGATATCACCAGAGTCCAATCTCACCTTTGCAGAAAATGTCCTGTACTCTTGCTATTGGAAGTTCACATTTCTTTGTACAGAGAGGGTTCCAAAAGTCTGGTCCTGAAGCAAAATGAAAGAAAACTATTAACGGCCCTCTCAAAGCCTTAAGGAGTCCGGAAAACTTATTTCAGTACAACATAGGAGTTGCTAAAGTTAACAACATCACTGGAATCCTTGATCTTTAAGGTGATTATTACTTCACTGACCACTGATTCCTAATCTTTCTTTTTTCAGTACTTTGCCTATTCCTTACTATCATAAATAAGTATGCCCCCTTTTATTAATGGACCAATGGTACTTGAAGTCCTTGGTCTGAAATTTGATTATACATATAAAAAAAATATCATTACCTATGAATAACGCTAGTTTCGGTCTATCATTAACTAAATCGAACACAGCACAGCAACCACGCAGTGTCGAAGGAGAAGGTAGTGTAATAAACCAAGTGATAAGAAACCCTATTGGTTATTTATTATTTCACCAAATAAAAAATATGATCCAAATAACGCTGCGCGTTTCCCTCACTGATAACCACACTAAGTGGAATTTACGTGCTGACTAACTTCCGTTCAATCCCAAGAATAAATATGGTTGGCTGACTATATTCACACTAGCAGTATATCATTCCACTCTAAATGACCAAGTTTTGGGCATATTATTGCCAGTGACAAGCTAGATATAACGTAAAAATAGACAAAAACTTACCTGCAGCCAGTTTACACTTCCAGCCGGTATTGTTTTCAAGCCAGCGAACATTGTACTCAGGTCACAAATATAGAGCGACGCTTTGGCGCATACAATTGCTGGCGAATACAACACCGTTGTCTTTAATACGCAGTACTGATAACAATCATCATTTACATTGTCTTTTGTGATATATTTCAAACTTAATTAGACTGATTATTTTTCGAAACAATAGAGGAAATATTACATCCTAATGTGAAAGAGACAAAGACTGTTGATGAATTAATAGCATTTAGTTTAGACTATAATGACTAAAAGTGTTATAGTATGGCTACCATTTAGCCATGATATGACTATTCCTTATAGTAGTATTTCATACGGCACACCGTATTTTACAGACACCTGCCTGATGTCCCCACATATGCAGTTCTTGCTTTTAGTCTATCAACCATGAGTGGCTTATCTGTACAGTGTTATCTCCTTATCAGATGGTGTCCTGACAAATATTTGAGTGAAGTCTGAATGGAATTCTAAGTAGTGTCCCTGCCCATATCCTTTTTTCATTAAATAAAACCATTATTCTACCTTTTTCACTTGACATGGATTCGCTTAGGGGAGGCTTTTTCAATAGTTTCTTCTAAGGACGGGAGGTTCACTTGCTAAAGAATTGCTTCTTCGCGTTTTAACTATTGATGCATGAGTCATTATGAAGTTAATATTATCCTGTCCTACTGGTTTGATGTTTCCCGCGATAGCGAGAGGGCGCCAGGAACGAGCGAACGGCCTCATTCGTTCACATCCACTCTCTTGTTGTCACGTATGACAACTATGATTTATCAATAAAAATTAAACAAACTACAAAACAGAAGGCAGGGAATCAAGAACATTAAATTATGTCTACATATTAATGCAATTTAGAACGCCTATCACTTACCGCGTTATGGATGTATCTATTTAAAACATTGAACAGCAGCGCCAGTGATACGGGAAGAAATAGAAGACAATGTTGGCAAGTCATTGTGGGTACATATTGTTCACTATCATAAATAATTGTTATATAATGGTTGAGAAAAATGTTCAGTAGGTATGGCATCTGAATGTCACTAATTTGTAACATCTGTCTATTAGATATAATCAAACCATGATCTAAACCTGTCTTTTCCATTGATGTATATAGGACTTTATAGCCTACAGAGCAATAAAATATATCATTTCTACAAAAATTCAACGATCATGGAATATTCAATAACTAGTATTATTCATGCAATTAACAGGATTCTTGCTCGGCTTCGATGATAAACATGTACGTCACTCGTGACGTCATAAGTGTTGCCATCTTGGGATCCCGATTATCCTAACGTACACAAATATTTCCTCGTCAGCAAAATTTGGTCGAGGGGGATTAATCTGCCTTGTCTTCTGCTCAGGATACTGAGAATTCCTGTCACACTGCATACTCCAGGTATTCTTACGGACCAGAATGTTTCTGTCGGTAAAAGGACTGTTTAACGTTGATATTACTGACAGCTCTGAGCTTAATTCGCATTTGCCTGCGTGACTTTCACTTGGTCGCCGATGAGAAAACCAGGACTGCTCATGTTCTGTTTCTCTGGTCGCATGATCTTTATTTCTCATGATTATGTTAAGGTGGAATGGATGGATCAGGTGCAGACAGCTGCATTTCACATTGTTAATGTTACTAATGTAATGTACTAAAGTAGATGTAGGTAGGACGGAGTGCTACCGGCACCATAGTACTGTACCCCAGTCAGGTCAAGTCGCCACAGAGGACAATGTGTGTAGGGAGCAAATCTAGGACAATACTCATCCCCCTTAATCTAACCTAACTTCATTTTCTTTTGACATTTATCAACAAATAACATAACAAACCCCAGAATAAAGTAAGTTACCAGTTTAGCTCAGCACATTTTAGTTATTTCATCACCATTGCTGCTTTATCACTCGTTTATAGATTACCTGCATTTACTGATTACTTTGGCCTCACCTATATTCTGCAATGCTATCATGATAAATCTATTGGAGATATGTCTGGTTTATCTGCTGTTACACATGATCAGATGTGCACAGTTTTACGCAGCATGAGTGTACGTGAGGCTAGTGCCTTAGACGACCATTCACCTACATTTAAAAAGGATAGTTCTTTGATAATTGCCTCTACTCTTGCTAATGTTATAGATTTACCTTTTATTACTGGTAACATACTTGATCTGAGATGTCTAAGGATGTGGCTTTATACAAAAAGAGGAGTAAAACAGATGCTAGTAACTAGAGGTCTGTGTTAACTCCTCATAGCATCTCAGAAATGTTCAAATGTATTGTTTGATTACTATTTGTGTTATAGAGAGAGAGTTTTACGTTTGTGTTGACCTGTCTTTTAACCTTGTATATATGTACTGTCTTTCTTCCTGTGTACGTTTGAACACACACACACCCTAGCTTATGCCAGGTACCCATTTTATCGACCACTTAGATGCATGTCTTGCAGAACGTAGTCACTTGTATGAATTTCAGTCTGGATTTTAGAATGTTATACTCCACTAATACATTTTATACATCTTTCAGGTTATATCCCACTTGAATGTAATAAAGGTAATTATAAGGGTATTGTGTGTTAAATCGATGAAAAGCTTTGAATACAGTAAAGCTTGATATCTCATTGTGTGGATTAGAATGTATTGTTCTTGAAGAAAATTCTGCACTTTGGTTTCAGTCATATTTAACTTGTAGGACACATAATTGTAGATATTGATGGTTCACTGAGCGAAAGTCATAATGTGAGGAGTTCCTCAAGGTG
>JAUTYZ010211943.1:0-10539 GCA_032273725.1 Panulirus interruptus
AAAATAATTGAGGATACAGCAACAGAATATAGAAATATGAGGCTATCATAGGAGAGGGAGGGAGATACTATGGTTCGAAACCTGAACAGGATACATTGTGTTAAGAACAGGAAAAAGGAGGTCAACGTATGTTTGTCCTGGGCTGGAGTACGAGACGCTATGGAAAGGACTGATATGAATTAAGACGAGAGTAAGACGGATGCTGTGGCCATTATGCATGTAGCCGTTGATGACGTAAGTCGGAGTTGTTGAGAAAGTGGATGGTGATACAATGAAGGGTTATGACTATAATTATAGCCATTATCCTTGAAAAAACATAACGTTTCTACCAATTATAATTGGTAGAAACGTTTTGTATTTTCAAGGATTTTTTCTTATAATATGTGTCAACACGAAGGAACATTTTCGTGCAATCTCTGTGAACGATAGGGTTATGTCGATCTGTAATGAGGATGTAGTGTTCATGTATGAGAGGGTTAGTCTTACCGAACAGTAGCATTTTTTCTTTGTTTGTATTTTAGCCATCATGTGGTCAACTTCAAAGTGACTGAGTATAGCTCATGGCTGATTAGAGTTGCGCCCAGTCACCTCAGACAGAGGCAGTGCCCCGCAAAGGGTGGCTAAACAGCTGGCCAAGCCCCCATCGAAAGCTTAGAGTTCCAATAGTGGACCCACTTAACCAACTCGACAGACTTAATTAGAAGATTGTGTGATGTGGGCATTAGAAACAAAAAGTTAGCTCGCCTTGATTTTAAATCAATTTTCACCAACGTCCCAATAGAGGAGGCAGCGCAGGCGGCGAAAAGAGCGCTAGACAGTACAGACACGAATGACCTTCCCCTGCCCAAGAACGACACCTTGGAGTTAGTTATGCTTTGTGTCAAGTTTGAGCCCTTCACACTGAACGAAGAGGAGTACCAGCAGCACAACTGGCATTTAGTGCTCACTTGGCCTGCCTCTACACTGAAACAGAGGAAGAGGATCATTATATGAATATTTTGAACAGGGGAACGACTTTACTCACCCAGAAGGACTCACCCACATAGCTTAATACAACTACCCATTAGTATATATCATAGGACTCAACTCACGGTAGACGAAAAAGATAGCCGTCTGCCTCTTCTAAACACCCTACCATACAGGACAAACGAAGGACCAAGATATTTAGTATGTTGAAAACCCACCAACAAGGACGCCTCTAATCACTAAAGCTTACAGTAACAGGACCGAGTCTAGGAACGTTATTGAAATTTTTTCTAAGGATCATTGGAGAGTATTGCCCAAAGATCCTGAAGGATGAATATGAACACACTAAAGGTTCATTCATGAAACTGGGTTAACCCAAAGGCCTGTTGATTAAACTCAAAGCGGAGGCACAGGGGATAATGGATAGAAGATCTAACAACGACGATACGAAAAATAACAGGAGAAAGAGACGCTTGGTGATACTAACTCGCGGCAAGCAGCACATATCAAAAGATATTACAAACGACATCCATGGACGTAGCGATCTCATTAGGGATAAAGATATGAGACATGGTGAGGACTAAGAACAAAGACAGGTCAACAAAAACAGCACAGTACACGAAATTCCATATAGCGGGTGTGAGAGAAATTATTATGATGGAACCTGGCGTGGATTACAGGTGACACTATAGAAATACAGAGCTGATAGTAAACACCATTTTTCCACAAAAACTCTGTTGGTTAATGTGGATGAGGAGGAGCATTAGCCGAAAAGGAGGATGTGAAGATTTTACACCAGGGAATAGAGAAGAGGATGAGTCAAACATTAGAAGCAGCCCATATCGCCGTTAAAAGAAACCATAACACAAAAACAGGTACCTTCAATCGGGCGAAAGAGGTAACAAAGTATGGCACTCAATGTTTGTCCAGTTTGTGGTAGGCGAGCACGAGTATTGAACGAAATAAACCGCGACTCTTCATCGTCTAGTTCCTTGATCCACCCGTTTTGGATTGATATTGTGTGCATACCAGGATGGGTCATCCTTCTTCTGAAGAATACTTTGTCGAAACTAGATGAGAAGAATAAATTCCAGATTGTTTCATTCAATTTTCATTACTAGCGTTTACCTGTTTGTCACTGAGAGAATGCAAGGTACAGTATGGATTTTGTTGAGTACAAAAGGAAAATGAGGAAAAAGACCCATGTGTAATGATCTGGGATGACGAACGAACAATTAGACAATGCATAGAAGCAGGTTTTATACGGTTGCTGAGTATCAATGAAACAGATTAATTATGGTCATCCGCTCTGTATGATTGTACTTTCCAGGGGTCTGCTTCTACACCCTCCTATCTAATAAATGTGTACAGTACTTACGTAGCCAGAGAGAGGGCGACGGAGCAGTTGCCACAGTAAGTACCTCCACTAGCGCCCATGTTGAAAGGTGACCTCCTTGTCCTGCCGGTGCAACAACAAAATGTCAACGTTCACAGAACTTACTGGAGGAACACAATATCAATGAATTGCCGCTAATTTCCTTACTATCTAACTACTCTACTAGTTATGGCATATATTTTTTTTCCATACTTTTTCCCTGTTTCTCGCGTAGCAAGGTAGCACAAGGAACAGACGAAGATTGGTCTTATTTACAGCTAAGAGCAATTTCAAGATCCAAAGGGTTGCGAAAGGATATAAAGAAATTCAAACATTGGTAGACCTCTGGGTGCTAACGAGGTTATGATTTTTCTATAGTGTGGTAAGAGTTGAAAGACATACATTTGTTAAAAAAAATCATGTAATTTAGGAAGTGCAAATGATAAAGTCGTGGATTTGGAGCGAAATATCTGACAGGTCTATTCTTAAACGCGTCTATGGTACTGTTTTCAGCTACTCTAACTGGTATATCATTCCATATGTTAACTACCCTGTTGAAGAAAAAATACTTCGCCTCATACAAGATAAAATGTTTGCCTACAAGTTTGTATCCATTATTACGAGTGATATCACACGAATCTACCCTTACGTAAGTATCTTGTTAAATTGACAACACTGAAGTAATACATGACTTTGATTACCTGTATTAAGCCACCTCCTAACCTGCTTTTCTAAACGCAATAGATACGATTCGTTTAGTTGTCTCTGAGAGGAACTATTTCTCAGTCCGGCAATTATCTTGGCGGCTCACTTCTCTACTCTCTCCTTTTCTCTACGTCTTTTTTTCAAGTAAGTAGAACAAAACTTAACACAAAAATTCCCAGGGCTAAAATTCGATAGAGTTTTGTTTGCTCTCTTTACTGCTTCTGTGGACTGCTTACTTGGCTTTTGGTCACAAGTGATAAATGTGTCCGTATTATTCCTCATTTACCTTTAATAGCTCAACAGAATTCTTACGATTCTTACTACTGATATAATCAAAACAATGCACTTATCGATGTTGAAATTCGTCTGCAATCTGTGAACTGTGAACCCACTCCCCCACTTTGTTAATATACTTTTGAAGCTACAAACGTTCAAGTTTAGATGTAGATCTATTTCGCAACCTAGTATGGTCTGGGAAATTCGATTTCCTACAATGCAGAGCAGTAGCAATATCAATACGTGGAAAAGACAATCAGTCCTATGATTGATCCTTGTGGCACACCACTTGTTACATGTAACCATTCTGAGGCACGACCATTAACCACTACTCTTTGTTTACGGCCAGTCAACCTTTTTCCTAACCACCGAAGTACAACCCCATGTGACTTAACTATTGTTAGTAACTTTTGATATGGAACTTCAAATGCTTTCTGAAAATCTAAGTATATGACATCAACTGCTTTACATTCATCATACATTCTGATTATATCATAAAAGAATTCAAGCAGATTTTTCAGAGATAAGTGATTTTGAGCGAAAACCATACCGAGAATTGTTTATTAAGTGGTTGTCCTTTGAATGATATGTCATCTTAACCCGAAAAATGGTTTCCATATGTTTACCATTTACAGACATTAAGCTAGTTGGATGATTTCCGGGCAGTGATTGATTACCTTCTTTGAATACTGATGTTACATGAGCAAACTTATAGTCCTCTGCAACTTTCCATGAAGCAAGGGACATTCTGAAAAGAGTCGTCACGGGTTTAGCTATCTCCTTATTCGCCTCTTTCATTGTCTTCGGATAAACTTATCTGGGTCTGCTGTTTTATTTTACAATTATTCCAATTAACGCTGTTAATATGTCTGCAACTTTATGTAATTATGTTGCGAAGCGTTTTTCCTCCCTTAGCAATGAAATTGGATTTGGGGCACGAGTTGTGCCTTCATTTGTAAATACAGATGCAAAAAATATAATAATAAATGAATAATATCATCTTTGCCATGGCTACGTTTTCTTGAACCAAATCAACATTTTCCAAAATTAATGGACCAACTGACCGGGAAATGAATCTCTCGCTTCTAACATAACTATAAAATTCCTTACGGTTTTTTATGCTATTTTCAGAAATACATGCTTCATACTGACGTTTACCTTGACGTATAAGTCTTAGTTTCTCTAAAAAAAATTACATAATCTTCTTTATAATGTTGGGCATTGGCGTATTTGAGTTTCTTAAGTACTACTTTCTCATACGATGTGCATTTCTTTATCTCACTGTTCAATTATTTTTATTTGTTTTAGTTTTAGAAAAAAGACCTTTTGCTACGCACTGGCACATATGATCCTTCCACTACTTAAAAGTTTACTGAAGCCATCCCAAGCTACGTCCATATCGTTTTCTTAACAATATTATTCCAAGTTTGCTTATCAGCAGTGTGATGATCACTAAAATTTGTAAGTATTTATAGTGACCTTCATGATAATCAGCATTACAGGCAATAATGAAATTTACCTGAAACGTAATTTGCCTGTGATCACTTGTATCAAACATTTCTCCATCTCTTGCATTATCATCATTCGTAGCTAGTGCTCACTATGGTATATTTTCTTGCGAGAAGGTTTCTCGTCTAATTGTATTAGGGCATTATCAAGCAAATTTAGGTAAAGCCCTTGCCCCAAGCTACAAGAAATGGTTTCTCCTCACGTAGATAATGATATGTTAAAATCTATCACAATGTTCGACTCATGTTCATTACTAATTCCTGCTAACTGTTTTGCTGGGGGCCTACTGTTATTTTTGTATGAAATTTTTCATTGATTTCTACAAAAATGAAGTTAATTTTATCAACAGTGACAACATTTTCCAGTCCAGGATTAAGATGAGCTTTAACAAAAAGCAAGACACCACTGCCTGCTTTATTTACCCTATCACTAGTGATTCACACTCCTCATCACTTTCTGACAGATTCATTCTAACATTTAGTTTCTCTAAACAAGAAATGAACTTACCTTTTTCCTTCATGAGAAAGTCGCAGGTGAATTCCCTGAGTGGAGACTCTTTTGCCGTGGCCACCCCCTTGATGGGAGTTTCCGGAGGGAACGGGTATCAGAGAAATAGATATATAGATAGAATTCTGTAATCCAACTAGGACAGCTAGACCATGGAGTAGGAGCCATTTTTTATAGTACACTGTCAAACTAGGAGCTCAAGAGAGACATGTCCACTTGTGATAAAGTTTGGATAGAAAGGTCTGGTCACTAGTAACTTGTATATATGTGGAGGATTTGGTTGTACTAGCAGAGTGAAAAGAAATTACTGAAGTTAGTGCATGATTTTACACAGAGTAAAAGAGGAAAGGTGAAGGAAATGCTGGTGAGAGTAAACAGAAAGTTTTTGAAAGGAGTAAGGACTGTGGCTTACAGAATAGATGAAAGTAAAGGGCTGAAGTTGTAAGGTTAGGATGGGTGGTGAACTTTTTTTTTTCTTCCCTCAGTCACAGATAAAGGTCCACATCAAGGCCAGGCCTTAACTGGAATATAGAGAGGATTATGAAAGGGAAAAAGAAGAGACAAGGGAAAGTATTTACAAATTTTTGAGGAAGTGAAAAACCTGACTTTTAAAATGTACCAGGTCATAGTTATTGGGAAAGATGTGATTATTTACAAAAGGTGAATTATAAAAAAGAAAAATTTTACCATGAAAGTTAGAAAAGAAAGACAGCATAGTTCTACCTGTCGTAACTTAAGAGTGTGTTAGTTGGATATGGGAAGGACAGATAACAAGGGATCAGTCACATTGCTAGAATAATCTATTCAAAGAGTGCTTGTGGTGTTATCAGATGAGATGGAGTAAGTAAAGTTGAAGTATATAGGAAATGTGGTATGCTAGTGAGAGAAAAAGCATGGGATGTATTCACAGGGTTGAGAGAAATGCCTAAAAGTGGTTTGTTTATGTGCAGTGAGTATTTTATAAAAAGCTGATAAAGAAAATATTTCAGAACAGAGAACACAGTGGAAGTATAATGGCGAGAGGACCTAAGAAGGTATGAGGGAGAGGGAACAGGCTAGGGAAGTGTATTTGCCCGAGAGACTTTTCTGCCATTGCCACCCCCTTCCTGTAATGAGGAAAGCTTCCATGGGGATGAGGCATCACAGACAAAACGTCAAATAGCAAATTTGCAGATAGCAAAAACAATTTACAAGAGATTATTGATGTTTGAAAATCTTACAGTATTGATTATTGTAATGAAATTTGTGAATTTATGAGTGGTTATAAAACTTGATTATTTTTGTACACAACAAAATGTTAGGTATATTCCTTTTTTGATGATAATTTTTGAATGCCTCTATTTTGCTAGATAAATTGATTTTGCATAAATTTAGGACTTAAGGCTACAATTGGAAAACTTTAAGTGTGGAAAGGTACTGATACCATTTTTTCTCTACTTCATTCTTGTTTGAATTCAAATGATTGCCTGAATTTTGAGATTCTTTTATTTATTTATCTGTCTGTTATCAATAACTTTGTTCCCATTTACATGGAGTGGTTCAAGTGCATACAGAAATGCACCTTTTGTGGACAGCAGTTTTAAAGAACTGGGATTCCTATTCCTCACTCTTTAGGCTGTCACAGGGCAGGGCTGCCCATCTTCTTCGGCTTGGCATGCTACCTTCTTAAGAATTAACATGAATGAAAGTACACCTTGTTGTACAAAAGACTTTCTTGGTATTATTCTCCTTATATGTAAGAAAAGTCACAAAATTTCAACATTAGGGAAGGGAGCTGTAGATTTTTAAAGTTGAAAAAAAAATCTTTAGATTTCTGTGACTGCTGGTTAACATGAACTCGCTCCTACAGCTACTAAGTGTACCACATATGAGATTGCTCCACAAAATGTTCAGGTACTGATTCTGAAACAAGAACATTATAAGCATTCGCTGTTTCAGTATCATATTTCATTCAGAGATATTACTTTCATTTAGGAGTTGGCGTGTATCGAGTGAATGATATAACCTTGAACAACAGCAGTATATCTGCCACCATCATCATTAGTCAGTGTATCACCTTACATAAAATTGGCATAGCGAAGCTAGAGAACGGAAAAATAAGTTTTCAACAAAAAATATAGCTACAGTATTCCACGTAAAGGAGGCCTGTAACTAGGTAACTGAGAAAGCCCCACCCTCTCTGTAATAAAAGATCATATCCCAATCATGATAGTTGGGTTATCTCAGCACTTGTTCCCAAGGACAGCAATACCTTGTTTGAACCACTTCTCATTACTTTCTCCCCTCAAGAAATGAAACTTATGAGCTGAAATGCAGATTTTGACAACAAATTTATTCCATTCATTCCCACAAAAACTCAACCTACACTAGAGGAAGTGTGAGAAAGTAAAGAGGGAAATTAGGCGCTTAGAAAGACAAAAGGAGGCTTGCCCACTGGTCTCCTCTTTTAGTCGACATAGCTTTTCATGAGCCCAAAAGTCATTTTGTTCCTTAACAGGAATCACTCAGTGAGCAAAGGAAATGAAAGCATTGCCAAATGGAGGCTGATGTGAAAGATATTCTCCTTTAGACTGGAGCAACAAGAAAGTCATTTTGATATGTCAATACTACCTCTTTAGTGATGTTGATCTTCTTAAATTTAGGGACTGAAGTAAACTAGGTAAAACTTTTCCTAAGCTTAGTCACTCCAAAAGGCATGCTTTAAATTAAGAAAAAAAATCTCACCAGCTTAGACAAAAGAAAAAAATCCTCATTTGGGGTAAACAGAATATACCAGTATGAGTCTTATAAATCCAAACTTATGGTCCTCAAATCTTGTTGAAGAGTATTGCAGACACACTCCTCTGAAACCATTTGAATATTTCATGTCTCTTCCTCTTAAGATTTGAAAAGGAGCATTCATAAGAAATCAATCTTTTGACTAGCTTTGACTCTATGGTTGTTAGTACTACAATACTGTATCAGCCTGTAACAACTGATTCAAGGCTTAAACTTTTAATTTTTGAGAAGCTGTTTGTCGATGTCTGTCCCCTTTTAAAGCATTTACATAGCTCACAAGAAAAGCTTGCTAAATTTAAGGATTATTGAAGCTGAATCTTAATAAGCTACTTTACAGTTCTTTGTCCTGATTGGTAATGAAATGTTATGCTCTTCTCAAAGTAAGTCTCTAACAGCAGTACCAGTAACAAAAACTTTGAGACCTTACAGGATTCACCAGAATTCTCAGGAAACCCATAAAAAGCAATCCTTGCAAAACCTGGCTTAATACATTTCAATGAGTTATTCTTGTCTTGAGTAATTATTCTGCATCCTTGTTTTGATGTTTTGAAGCAATGTGAAATAGTACCTCTTAAACTGGACAGATATAGATTTCCTCAATGTAGAAAATCATGTATCGCAGTCACCAGGAAAAGGAATTACAGAAAACATGAAAAATGCAAAACTTTTTATTTTTTCTACTTCCAACGAAAGGCTTCATCTTCTCTCCAACACTTTTCCTCACAGGGATTTGAAATTTGTTTAAGAGTATGATCAAAAGCTATTCCTTGATACATCCAACCTAAAAGATTGTTCATCATGGGACAGAACTTCCTTAACGTAGTACGGAACTCATTTGATTATCTCTTCAGTCTCTCACCAAATTAGGTGAATTAGGTATTCACCTCCTGAGTTGTCTAGCCATCCTGAAAAAGGTATCACACCCCAAGTTATCTTTCCATCCTCAAAAGTCCAATACTTAATGAACAAAGTCAGGAGAAATTTCCTAGAATTATGAAGCCTACATATAGACTCTTTAGATACAGAAGTCCATAACTGACTGATATCCATCATTTCTAAAAACCTTTAACATTCTAAAATGGTGGCTTAAATAATCCTCATCATGAATTGATTTTATTTGAAATGAAGCAATTTATCAAATTTTACACAACACACACATCCACCTAAGATCCCACTGCAATACAGTTACACATGGGCCACCTTGTGCTCGTGATGGCATCCTGAACTCTCATATCCAACCTGTGTTAGTAATGGCAAACCTGAAAACTGTCTGTCATTGACAAACTTAGTCCTGGCAAATCTTTACACACACACACACAAACACGTAATCTTCATGACCTGTGACATCTTGACACAAGATATGGACTTCGTAGTTTCTCTCCCAATGAAAAGATTTGTCTGGAAGGTTAAGGAAAAGCATATAATTCTCATGTACCTTTAATGACTTCCTTAGGGAGTGCTGATGTACTACCTGATTTCCATAAATGCCCAATAGCTGTTAAACTTATCTGTGCCCTAGAATGTTGTTTGGGGAAGAGGGTGGCCCAAAATCATGGCAAAACAGGTTCCTTGTAAAATGCTGTCTTTTCTAACATTTCATTGCATACCTGCTCTTTTCCATGTAATGAAACCTAGGACAGCAGAACCCTAATGCTCTCATGCTGAAATCACAAAGTCTTCCTGTGAACTCTGGGGCCTACAGTCAAATCATATTGCTTCAACCACTCTTCTTAATGGTGGGATTAGTTTGGAAATCCCCTCACCATGAGTGAAAAAAAAAGATCCTTTCATGCATCAATAGATTGGCATGCAATATTAACAAAAATGATATAACTACTTTTGTGTTAGCCTGATGGGGTCCAGGGTAAGCGGGAGGAAAGTATGTAGCTGCCACATCTGATACCCTGAGATAAGAGGGAAGGTCATGAAGGTCATGTTTCCTTCTTTGTCTTGGACTTGGTTTCAAACTCTGCTCTTATATCTTACACAGGCTTAGTGTTAGTGATGAATAACATAAATATATTTATAAATACTATGCAACTATAAACGAGTGTGAGGAAGGGGTGTGGCTGGCACATCTCGGGTTCCTTCTTTACCTTGAAAAAAGAATGAAGGACATGGATTTTCTGTTTGTTTGTTTATCCTCAGCTTGATATCACATTCTACTCTTATTTCTTACATGGGCATAGCAGTGATGGTAAATAACACGAATATATGCAAAAATATTACAACATACACTGCTATAAATATTACTATACTGTCAAAATATGCTTAGAAATACTCTAACTCTATCTACAATCAAAGTTTGTTTAGAAATACTTTAACTGTCTATCTATCTATCTATATCTCTGATGCCTGTTCCCTTTGGGAACTCCCTCAAGGGGTTGGCCATGGCTACAGAGTCAATATAACTGTTGAACTCC
>JAUTYZ010212496.1:0-10535 GCA_032273725.1 Panulirus interruptus
CATCTTCTTCTCTTGAATCTTGCGTTCCAGTGTTGTCATCCATCCTTTTTATTTCCTTAATTCACATCCCTTTTCCTGCCTTGGACAACCACCTATCAATGCTGTTATCAATTCTTTCATAACATGGATCAAAAACTAAATGTACTATTATGAGTTCTTCTCTAACACTCCATTACCTACCAGTATTTTGTGGGACGGTGGTGTGCTTCACAAAGGCCACATCACCACCACCTTGCACCAGACACCTGAAGGCACCTGAATAAGAGTAGAAAGGCTCATCACTACTCCTGGCACAATGATCATCAGCCTCGCCAACACACAGACGACACAGACGGTCCATGTAGTTGCCCTGCTTGTTGTATGAAGACAGCTTGGCTCCAGGAGCACATGACCCACCACTGAAGAACTCTGCAGCTGCACTGACAAAGTCGCAGTGGAATGGTTGGATGTGTCCTAAATCCAGGAGAGTGGCTACAGGCATCTTCCATCCTATGGGATATAGAAGTGTTAGTGGTGATGGGATATTAAAAGTATATTTGCCAACTCCTCCCATATTTTTCCTTTTCCATATTACCCTTCTTTCTATTCATTTTCTCTTTCCTTTGTCATTTCTTTTCTGAACATTTAGTTCTCTTCTTTTTTTCTTTCATCCATTATTTTGTCCTCTCTTAACCTCCTTTTCTCAGACTTTCCTTCCTATTTCTCCTTTGTTTTCAACATCATCCCCCTTTCAAATGTCACACTGTAACACTTTTCTTTCATATCTCTCTCTCTTTCTCCTTAGTCCTGCCATCTTGGCAAAATCTCATCATAGGTACTGGTAGGTAGGTAAACACACTCTCTCTCTTTTATGATCTCTTCCCTCTTATCTCCCTTCCAGTTCTTACCCTTCTAATCTCATTTGCCTGCTTTCCACAAACCCTCTTCTCTCTCATTTCCTGCAACCTTTATAGCTCTACAATTTGTGACCCCTTACTAACATTTTCCTTTCCAACCTCATCTGTCATCCTACTTGTTTGTTTTATATCAACTCTCTTCTCCCTCCTTTCCTTCAACTTCCTAGCTCCCTTTACTACCCTCCTACTTTTAACTCCCTCTTAAAAACTTACCTGCTGTCTTGCCTAGTCCAGTGTGGCAGGACTTTAGGCCTTTTAGTTGAATAAATGATGTGATATTGGAGTCAGCCCTTACAACAGCAACAGCATAGTAGGAAGATGTTGGTGATGCTGCTCTCACATCATAAACTTCGCTCAGTACCCGGTCAAATCCATAATCTCTATGGGAAAAGGCCTGGGTCAGATGAAGCAGGGTAATGGTAAGGGTATTGCTAAGAGGAGAGATATGAAGAAACAAAAGAGAAAGGAGCAGAACATGAGGTGAGTGGATGCAGATTAAAAAGTGCAAAGGAAATAAAACATATGGGGAAGGGTAGGAAATTTTTTTAAAAATCTTAGTTCATAATATGCTGAAGCAGAAGATAAAGGGAGATCTATTACTAATGCCAAAAGATATCATTAAGCTAAAGATGAAAGGGAAACAATAAGGAAACTCACATGAGGAGGAATGTGGCAGGAGGGGACAGCAGAATCAGAGAGAGGGTGGAAGGGGGAAGGTGTACAGGAAAGCAGTAGGATTAAAAAGGGAAGAAGTTAAAAGGAAAGTTTAGTAAAGATACAGAAAATAGATTTCATGATATGGAAGAAGGGAGAGTGATGTGATGGAGAAACTGAACAAAATTCAAAAATTGGGCATAAACAGAAAGAATTACACACCACCAGATGAGCCAAATGACACATAAAGGGACAATACTGTCTCCCCAAAGAAAGCAGATTTTCCCTGTGTAGTGAAAGTACATATCTAACATATGTCCAATTTCCAACAAATTTACATGGGAGGAGTAAAACAGTTCAAACATACAGAAAGACTCTCCACCCCAAAACAAAATAAGACAGCCATACTCATCATAAAGCAGCAACAACCCCATATCAACACAGTCATTCTGAATAAACAAAAGGAAAAAAGACCTAAATATAGTACAGCTATTAAATCCAGCAAAATGAACATGGGGAAAAACTTTCTTGCTTGTAAGGAGACAATAGTATTTTCCCAGATATGCAAACAGCAACATCAAAAGTTATAAACAGTTATCCTTTAGGGTAACTGTTTTATCCTTATTCAGGGAAAGTTTGTCAATTACCCACTTCACGTACTAGAGATGTAACACAAAGTACATTGCCACTTTCCCCACTTCTTCATCAGCCAACATCTTCTCTACCAGCCCTCCACTAACTATGGATTTCCATGGATAACCATGAATGTTATGCCCAGAAGGCCAGTGATAGTGGAGGTGAGGAACTTCTTGGATGTGGAAATGAAAATATCCAGGAAAATAAACCCTTTCATTATGTCTCAGGCTTTCCAAGTCAGGTGCAGAGCTTTACCCCTAGTTGTATGCAAAAGCAAGTATATGTACTTGACACATAGCAAATCATCCACACTAACAGTTGATACAATACACATAGTATCTAGTGTTACATGCCTTAAAGATAAAATAATCCACAAAATGAAAAACTAAGATAAAAAAGGGCAAGTCCATTAGCATTTATCATCTATATTACTCAAGGAACCAATGTTTTAGTAAAATGACAAGAACACTGGTGAAAGCACTTGAAAATAAAAGTTCAAAAGGACATGAACCTCATAAAGAAGAAAAACAATTCTTACTACAATCTCCATCATAGGGAACTATCAGTCTCCCCATGCTACACAGCAAAATGGAGAACATTTCAGAAATTTACCACAGCAATTTCATCTGAAACCTTCTGCAACTCTTATGTCCAGAATCTAATCCTCAACAGATATCTAGATCCTGTCTGAGTACTAATTTTCCTTTCCATGAGATCAGAAACCATTAAGGCATATTCCACTCTGCCATCATTAATAAAGGGCGCTCCATTCACCTCATGACCATTGAAATGTCATTTCAAAGGATGATGTTTGATGCATTTACATTGATGAAAGTATAAATGACACAAAAAGAACAACCTGTATTTAGTGAATAAGACATGAGGAAGTAATAAATATTCAGTTCGGAGAAGTCGCAGACCAAAACCTGGTGCTAAGTCTGTCAAAAGTGAAAAAAAGTGATAACTCTCTTTGTCTTATTCAACCATTTCAATGGCTTTCTTTCACAGATATAACTAATAATTACATGGAGAATTATGGATAACCTGGCATTAACACAGCTCCTCAGACCAGATTTGATTGAGAGGGTACAGAGAAAACATCCAAGGTGGTACCTGAATTAAAAGTACTGAGCTACAGTGAGAGATTTAGGACTAAAAATCTGAAACGTGACATTCCTTACTCTACTATGATGCGTAATCCATATTTAGCAATATCACTCAAGAATTATAGCAATATCTCTCCAAACTTAAGATATTGAACTGTCTGTTTAAAACCTTCCTTAAGGACTGAATGGGTTGAAAAGCTAGAGCTCAGGGGTCATTGAAGGACAAACTTCCAACAAAAAAATATGTTTCCTGCATTATATATCTGTAGGAGGCTATGGTACTGTAGCTTAATTTTGGTCATGGTGACTTTCAGGTCCCATGATATTTTTGAAGGACTCTTGAAGTGACATATAATTAGGTTGTGGAGGACCTGATGCACTTAATTAGGCCTTCGGAAATGAAAAACCAATACTGGTGGTGGTATAGAGAAGAAAGTTTCCAGACATAGTGCCCCGGACTGAGCTCGTAGACCTGTCATGGTGAATGGGTGAGAATTAATGGAGAGGAACTGGTAAAGAATGAAGAGGAACCAAGGCTCTGCCTCCAATATGGTGGTGTCAGGGTCACTGAATCCCAAAGAACTTGTGATAATAAGGTCAATGAAGGAAAGAATTTAGCTGTCCTACTAGTTCCATTCACCAGAGAAGGCACCTATATCTTAAGCTTGGTAGGCAAAAACACTAGAAGGAGAGAAGTAAACTTAGCGGCAAAGGAATCTTCCTAAGGTAAAACTCTTAAAGTAAGAATCCATCTGAAGGCTGTCCGTCCCATGGTTGCATCTGAAGGGAGAGATGTGGACCTGGATAGAACATCTGCCCACTTTTTGCAACCTGGACACAACATCTACCCACTTCTTGAAAAAACTCTGAAAGAACCTGACAGACATAGTGAGACCAAGAAACTGTGCTAGGGTGAGTATCTCCATAGTGTTAAAGAAAAGAAGAGACTGAGATGTTAATGGGTCGAAAATGCACTTGACCACCAGCATCCATGTTAAAATAGATACTCTTTCTTAGGGAACTGACCTGTGATAAAAGATTAATCTTGATAAAACTAATTCCATATGTTGATGTGAAGAGAAAAAGTTCTCAAGTCCCAGAGACAAGTATCCACATAATCATATGCAAAAGGAACTACAACGGATTCTTCCGCAAATAGAAGGTACAGCGTTGAAGGGCCAAGATTGTATCTTGCAACTCTAGCACTGAAATCTGTTGACCTCTCCCAAAAGGTTCCAAAATTCCCAAAATGGAGTGGACTTGACGGATTGCACCCCAAGTGTGCTCTAAATGGACCAGTTTCAGACATAAGTGAGGCAAGATAATAGGACCTAAAGACTTTTGAAACTAATCTCAGAGTGATGGATACAAAGCTGATTAAACTAGAGAATTTAACAAACAATTTTAACCTTCCCAACTCATGAAATAAGGCTACAAAATTAAGAGCACCCCCAAACAGTATCTTTATTACCTATTTGAAGCACTGTAGTATAGTAAATGAGTAAAAAAGGAACAGATTCTTGATGGCTTTTTTTTTTCCTTTAAATGATTTCCGAAAAACAAATGCAAGCATTAAAGTCTGTAACTTGGAATGAGGATGCAGGAAGAGAAGAATCTTCAATATTATAGGATAATTAATCTCCTTACTGCAAGAGACAGAAGTTTAAGTCTTTCAAACTGAAAGGACCAACTGCAAATTACGATGCCCTTGCCCACAAAAATATTATCTCTAAAATACCACAAGATACAAGGTTTGACACTGAAATGAAGTGAAGGCAGATGCCACTTGGAATGTATGAAATAACTAATGATAAGGCACAGTACAGACATGTACAAATGTAAGAATAAAGTTTGATACAGAAAAAAGGATGCTTTGCATACACCTTAGACACTTGAGCCTTGTGAAGAAAGAAAAGTTGCTCTGCCTAAGAAGATACCAAAATCAGTTATGCAGACTAAGCCAAAGAAAGAAACAAAAAGGATACAAACAGCCTTAGAACACATGGAACTTCATCAGAAATCTCAAATCCTCTATAAGTCTCCATATGTTATGTAATTATCAATGGTGAAACAGGAACTGTTGTTATGCATATCTCTGTGTGTGCCCTTTAGAAACTGAAAACTTGAGAGTAAACTATTTATCATGATATGAGATATTTGTAGGAAATGCACAACCATAAAAAACTGTAATTGTTGGTTTAATCCTTGCAGAAATATAACGTTTCCCCTACAAATAAGGCACTGTAAAATTACTGACAATTTTAACACATTACCAAAAATCTAAGAGTCAATTCTCACACGTGCAAAATACCCCACTGACATGGGATAATTTGATGAATAATACAGGAATTTACATTCACCATATTTTTAAGGTTAAAGTGAGCTACTTACTGTTTCAACCTTAATAAACTCTACAGAAAGTTTTACTGAGAGATGTTATGTCAACAATGTAACAAGAGCTGTAAGATCTTTGCTATACAGTCGTGAGGGATGCTATGGATAATTATGCAATTTTCTGAACTTGTTACTTGAACCATAACTAAAGTGGAATTTTGTGACAGATGTGGATGAGAAATCTTTTGCACGAAATCCCTCAAATGTTGCACAAGCACAGCAAGTAGAAGAAAAACCATAATGCTCATTGTATGATTTACATCTTTAAGAGGATCAAACACTATGCCAGTAGTATCATATTTATCACAGAAGCAGTGTATGGGAGACTTATATGCTTAAGAAGAAGAATGACAATATTCCTTCAGAGGAAATATCTGAACATCTAGCAGACAATTCTAGAGTGTACTTGTTATGTGGTACCCAAGGCAAATCTGCAGGGAAGGGATGAATTAACAAGAGGAAGGGATGGCAAGCATAAGGTGTTGCTTCAGGCAGTAACTATCAGAAATTATCATTCAGACTCAGGAAAACAGCTTCCAGAAATAGCCCCCCTCACAAGAAAAGTTAATGAATAAAATCAGTGTAAAAATCCTTCTGAAGAAATACTTTAACATTTCTCTCTCTCTCGAGGAAAAAAAAAATCCCCTTAAGAATTCATCTAGATTACTTACTTTGTTACCTGGTAGACGTCACCACCATCTAATGTGACGACATCAGCATAACCAAAATACATATCAGAGAAACAGTTAGAGAAATTACGATCTTGAGGGCAACCCAGGTCCACACCTGCACCCACACCATAGGCCTGTGCTGCCATCTCCAGGTCTTGGCACTTGGCCAGCTCTTCCTCATTGTGAACACAAAAGCGAACTGGCTTCTGTGATACGGGTGAGTTAAACTTGTATCCAGCTGGAAGAAAGTCAAAACACAAACATAAGAGGAACAAATAAACAAATGCATTACATAAATATCTGGGATTGTGGTACAAGATTTCAAATGAACTATTTTGAAACTAAAAGAAAAGATCAGTACACTGAATAAACAAAATCACAGTTGAATCTATAACCATATCAGGTGAAGAACACAAGAGTGAACATAATCATAATGAAACTTTAAATGGGACTGCATCTATGACCTGATATACCAAGAGGTGAGTACAACTGACCACATTATTTACTAAGGATAGCTAGAACAATTCCCTCAATAGACTCACCTTGCTTGATTATCTTTGAGGGTGTCAGGAGTTCCCTGAGGATCTTGAACTGGGTATCACTGGGCAGATCAAGTAATTCTCGCACAGTTTTAGCATGTGTGGTCAGCGCCTTCACCCACAGGTTTCGCAAGGAACTGAGATCACATGTTAGAAGGAAGAAAGATCCAGATTATTTTGAAAATATCAAAAACCAGCAAACTCAAGGCATTCAAACAACGTAAACATCAATATGTATAAGTCTTAAAAATATGAAACTCTAGCAGGACGGACATGAATACAAGGTAATAATAAATGCAACAAAAGCAAGGAAAAGATTTTATACCAAGAAAAATAAAGGTTATAATAAATGCAACAAAAGCAAGGAAAAGATTTTATACCAGGGAAAATAAACTATCTAACATCGATTTGACTGAATAATTTTCATAAATAATCTATGGTGGAAAAGTAATACAGAATGATATGAAGTCAAACATAAACTAAAGGTGATGTCCCAATAAATTGTTTATTGAAAAAAATATATATAGAGAAAAAGAAGACTAAATATTTGCTTTCATTACTTCCTTCAAAATTCAACTTTCACTTGCTAACTTACACAATATTCTAATGAATAATAAAGACTTATAAACCAGGGCAAAGGACTGGGAGAGAGGTTGAAGACTAAGCAGGGAAAAAATTGGAAGGAATCAGGAAGAAAGATGATCTCTAGGGAAGGAACTAGAAGCTCTTTTTGAATGAAAGCTTTTTATTCCAGTGCAAGTTTTTAGTTGCTTTCTTATTTTTCATTATTTGTGCATTTGCCTTCAGATCATTTCTGTTTATTCTGTCATCTGCCCCATATAATATATTTTCATTTTCAATCAAATATCATTCAATTTTCTAAAGCTTCATATGTAAATGGAGGATACATCCAGACCATCAAAGACATTTGTTTACTACCAACCCTTTGTCTCTTTCTCAACACTGCTTCCCATGTTACTGGTTCCATTTCTTTCTTATCCCTCTTACTTTTCTCCTACCTCACATCCTCTCCCTTTTTCAGTCCAAACTATTATTTAATCCCACCTCTGTTCTCTCCTTGCCTTCTTACTCTTATATCTGTTCTCTGTCCTCCTTATTTTCCTCTTCCTTATCTCTTGCTCATATTCCTCTCCCTTTCTACCTAACAGGAGTCAACCAGTAACCAAGGTAAACAAGAGTGCCCTGCTCTCTTTGGGTATAACAGGCATAATATCAATAACAACCTTCGTGTAATTCCACCATCTATCCTTAACGAAAGGATTACTTGTATGGAACTACTGCTTGCAACTCATATGACCAGTCTATTCCTCCCATCTATCTATATCTTGATTATGCCAAGTGAGAAGGCAGCTGCATGGTGTGGAAACAGTTCTCAGGTAACGACACTTTCAAATTTTCAAGGATCATCAGGCAAACATTGTTTTCTTTTCATATATAGGCGACCGACATGACCCAATCAAAGGCCATCTCAGATGAAAGAAATAAAGAGGGAGAAAACGAGAGTAGAAATTAATTAGGGTTCTGCAGGTGTTTGCAGACCTGGCTTAAAGGAGAAAGATTATAGGAAAAGGGAAAAATGAGAGGAGGAGAATTCCACAAAGAAGCTGTTCAAGGAAGAAGGAGGTATCATAATGGTCAATCCTCAAGTGGCTGGTTTCCGCACAAAAACTGTGGGACGCTGCTGCCAGGCGCTTTTCTTGTGTCCAAGCCTTGGAGGCAGGGACACATGTAGACAGCTCATGAGAACAGTGACCAAAATAATACCTGTAGAACAAAGAGAGAGAGAGCAGCAGCATCATGAAGTACAGAAAGGGATGGTTGCAGAGAGGTGATGCTAGGAAAATTCATCAAACAGGCTTTTGATTCTACCCTGCTTAATAAATTCATCAGACAGGCTTTTGATTCTACCCTGCTTAATAGAGAGATGGAGTAAGAACTACTCTAGATATGCCAGCAGTATTCCATATGAAGGCAAACAAAACCCTTCTAGATATGATATAGCTGCTCACACAAAAAACAATTACAGCATCCATACAATATCAACAGCTTTTGGGAAGCAGACTTTGTGATGCTGATTATGTGGGGTTTCTAGGACAGACTGGAGAAGATGCTGATGACCAGCATGTTAACATTATCACTGGGTTGGACTGTTGTGTTCTGACATTGAACAAAAGAAAATGAGTAACTCTTAGCTAGAAATACAGAGAGAAGTTGCATTATACACTATCAAATCTTTGTATGTTACTACTTCCCCATTTTGAGATGCTGCACAGATCTGAACTGAGGGAAGAAATATGTTCAGTATGAAACAGAGAACAAAGAGGAGAAGAGGGAAAGTGATCTGAAAAGTGTAAAGTGGAATCATTGGTATAAGAATGAATAGGGATAGAAATAGAGGAGAGAAAACTGTGTATAAAGAGAAGGAAGAAGGTGATAAGACAGAACCCTGAGGAATATTACTGTTGATAGGATGGGGAAAAGTTGCTCCATCAGTGACTACTGCATTGTAAAGGCCAGAGAGGAAACCATGCATTTGGGAACAAGGACAAGCAGAAAAACCAAAGGAAGGGAGTTTAGAAGGTAAAGCCTCATGCCACACCCTGTCTAATGCTTTAGACATGTCAAGGGCAACAACAAAAGTTTCATGTAAACCCCTGAGATAGGAGGACCAGAGATAAGCCACATAAGGAGAGATCACTTGTAGACCTAGCACTGCATGATCCATACTGGTAATCAGAAAAAAAGGAATGGGATTCTGGGTTTGAGAAAGTGAGAGTTACAAAAAGTTCCAAAGATCTTAGAGATAGCAGATATGAGAGCAATGGGGTGATAGTTGGAGATGTGAGAATAGTATCTTTTCTTAGGGATGGGGTGCATCAAGGCATGCTTCCAAGAGGAAAGAAAAGTCTGTGTTTTTAAACAGAGGTAAAATAGGCAAGTAAGGCTCAGAGCTAGTTCAGAAGCACACTCCTTTAGGACACAAGCAGATATGCTGTCTTCCCCATATGCCTTGTCTACCTGGAGCTGGAAAAGTACTTAGAAGACCCTGCATGAGGAAAATATAGGAGATGACAGAGGTTCAGTGGCAGAGATTAAAAGTAGAATCATCCAAAACTGAATGAGAAGACAACAAGATACCAAAAAGAGCAGCTTTATTAGCTGCAAAGTTAACTACAGGTTGATCAGGTCAGAGAAAAGAAGGAAAGTTTGAATCACATTAGTTAATGGAGATTTTTTTAAGTTAAGGTCCAGAGTGATTTGTCAGTAAAAGAAGAAGTCAGGCGAGCAATGAAGGTGTGCTTGACTTTACAAGGAACTGTTCTACAGTAATTCTGAGAAGAAATGAAAGCTGAGTGGGTTACAGGGCAGAAAATAATTTCCCATCTAGTCTCTCGTTCCTCCTACAGTTGATGTCTCCATTCCAAGTCCCTCTGTGTAGCTATAGCTATTCTTTACAAGCTTCCTTCATCTGTTTGCTGTCTTGCCCACCTCACATTTTGAAGAGGGCCCCAAATTGCTCATCACTGCAGTTTTTAGTTCAAGATACTCAGTTAGCTGCTTCAAAAAGATTGATCTTCCTTCTTTTGCCCACACAGGACCTGAGTTAAGCTGGTAGTT
>JAUTYZ010212607.1:349-10535 GCA_032273725.1 Panulirus interruptus
CTTGTCCACCTTCCCGGCTGGTCTTTCGACACGACCGACATGGTGTTTTCTTTTCTTTTTCTTTTTCTGTTGCCATACCTGAAGTGCTCGGCCTACACCTGCTGCTGGGCCATCTGCAACTCCCTCCACACCTGCTAGTACACCAGCTCCTCTAATTCCACACCTGCTGCTCCTACGTATGTGTTGACCTTCACACCTGCAGAGGCATGCTCAGGTATTCATTTAAACGTCAAAGGATACGTCTGAACGTCACAGCGTACCTCTGAACGTGTGCAAACTACTCCTGGATCGACCCCCGCACGGTCAGGTCGAATCTCTGGAAGCCCTCGTGAGTCTCCTGCTGCACCTGGTGTGTATGTGTGTGTGTGTGTGTGTGTGACAGAAGTGGCGGGTAGATGGATATATATATATACTCAGGAAGCATAAAATTTGGTGTTAGGACCTAATCACTATTTTGTTTTATCTAGCAACACTGAGGGTACTACAGTGTGTGAAATGGTCACCCCAGAGCCAAATATCCACGTTAATAACTTGTGTACATTACAGTGCACTGGTTTTTTCACTCCAAATCAGCTACAGCTCGTGATTCACCAGATCAGGTGAGTGCCCTTAATACTGCCTGAACTATGATTTGGTGTAAGGTGAGTCTCCCTGAAAATATGTGAAAAGAGAAGGGGCATTGGTACTTTTTGGCATTGTTAACTCTCTTCATTTAGAGTACAGTTGACAAACTGTGTAGTGGCATGCTTCATCTGAAAAGCATTTTCTTTTTGCTGTTTTCAATAAAATGGAGAGTAAGTTAAAAATCAATATGTATAACTTTTAATCTGTAATAGATGGTCCTGATAATCTTGAGATAGAGTTTAACAGAGAATACATTTTCATCTTTTATAGGGTTTAAGGTAGTTTGTGAGGTGTTCAGACATTGTTTAAACAAATGGTAATCATAATGACCTACCAATTAATATAGGGTGTTTATGATTTATGGATCTTTCATAATGACCTTAAGTTGTGTATATCTTTGTACAAGCAGTTGTCCATGCATATGTCTCACATACTAATTTGAAGTATGTATGCTGACTTCTGATAAACTGTTGTTTGGTTTTGTGTTCAAGCTAAAGTTTGCATTTAGATGATGTTGGGTATGAATCTAAGCTTGTTTTCATATTTACATATAGATGGGGGTTTAAATGTCATATAGACACCATTTCTTACAAGTATGAATTATTAGTATGATTTTAACTGGCATTACCAGGCTTTGGCTAAACCAGAGAAGTGAAGTAGCTGTTCCTTGGTTAAGCATGACGGTGTATGGTCACCCGGACTCGCTCATCTCTTGGGGTACCACAGAACACACCTACCGCACAAATGGTGACAACCTCTACTCACTGATTATTCTTAGGGACCAGCTACGAATATACAAGGTATCAGGCTCTAGAAAGCCACAGCGAATGTATGTAAAATCAAATAAAAATAAGTGATGATAAAAATTTTAAAGAAAATTATGTTTTTCTTCCCATTCTAAATACTTTTTGTGTGAGCTACTTATTACTTGTTTGGCTTCCCTGAAGAAGACTGAAGTTTCCCTTTGGAAGCATGTTGCTTTCTCCAAATTATCTACATGAAAGGAATTCATGTAGAGAGTGGGCAAAAAGTTTGCTTGAAAGAGTAATGGGTGTTAAACCGAAATTTTATACAGGTGAGGATACATATTACAGTTGGAATTAGGACGACAGATAGAGCAAGGAATAATATGAGAATGATACTTAGTGTGAAGAAATCATAAGAAAGGTGCACTGATGAAAGTTTTAGGATGGTGTGTCCATATAAATAGTTTAGTAGATGATAGAGTGGTCAAGAAGGTGTACAGTAATACAAGTGAAGGTACAAGGAGTGGAAGAGATGGATGGATACTTTGAGAGAAAAGATTAGGGTTAGGGATATTTAAGATAAGGATACCTGAGGAATGATACAGGATGCAATGGAAGCATTTGTTAATAGAGGTAGTGTGAATGATGTTGGTCATGTATGACAAATCAATTTAATGTGCAGAGTGAAAATTTAAGAAGCATTTGTTTAAGTGTTGAAGTTCATATATCACTTTAACAAACACACTAGGCATAGGACAAAAATGTATACGAGTGGAGATAGAGGCTGTATGTTCCTGATACACCCTATCGAATTGGGAACATAGGCGATAATGATGGACATATGGACAGATAATTTGAGAATGTGAGAGCTATAATCTCTTTCTGTATGTTTATCAGAACATTTCTCTTTACTGATTCATTTATTATCTCTGACTTCATTTCCATTCAAATGGGGTGGATCAAATGCATGTGGCTTCTCAGTTCCCTCACATATCCTCAAACCCATGTCCAGTGTGCTGAAGTGAAACATGGGTCTCCACACTAATATAAGTGCTTTATATTGTAATCATTCAGATCCAAACAAATTCTGGTAAGTTATACAGTTGTTCATAGAAAACTCTATACCCTATTTTCAAAGGTACAGAGCTATCTGTCCTGCCAAGAAAATGGAAGATATTTTAGCAACTGCATATGGCTGTTAGGTGTCGTATGCATGGCTACTTCCTTGGCATGTATGGGGGTTAGTTGTTGTGTCCGGCAACTTCCTTGGCATGTGAGAACACAGACAGATGTACTGGTCCGTCTTTTTACATTCTAGTAGTTATGACTTGGAAAAGGTAAAGTTGTATCTTTGAAAATGCAATGTATATTTTTATATTCTTGTTTACAAATTACCACTGGTAATCCTGGTTTGTAACTAAAAAGCTAGTACAGTTAGTGCTTGATCAACAAAGTTCATAAGCCTATAACACGTATGTATATTTGTGAAGGCCCTATAAATTCCTCTTCATCAGAAGTGATAAATGACTCTTGATTTATACCCCTACTGTTAAGTTGTACTAGGTAACTTTCTATCCAACTATAAGTAATTCTCCAAAAAAAAGTGTATCTTCAATTAAAGAAAAAGTTACAGATGAAGATCTACACACAAGGAGTTACTGTCCATTCATGGGTATTACACATTTTTTCAGATATGGTGTAGATGTATGTGTTGTATAATGTACATTTGAAAGAATTTGCTTTATTAGATGGTCAAGAGCAAGTACCATTTATTTCTTGTTTCATATGAACTATTGTGATACAACTGTTTATCATATATCTTCTTTTCTTGCCTAACTGTTTCTCCCATCTTGGTGAGGTAGCATTAGCAATAAACAAACAGTGGCTTCATTTGCACACATCCACTCTCAAGCTATCACGTATAAAGAAATGAAACCAGAGCCTACCTTCTGCAGCCAAGTCCCATGAATAACTCCATGGTTTACCTTGACTACCTTATATGCTTTAGTTGAGCCCCATAACAGCATATTGCCACATATACTACATCAGTTCGGTTCATGCTATCCCATGCACACCACTTATTCTCCTAAATGTGAAGGCTTTGATACTCCAAAGCCTTAACTTCATCCTTCCTTCTCCACCTTAGTCTCCCAATCCAGCTTATTCCCTCCAGTTCTGATGCAGAGATCCACTTAGTTTTTCTTTGCTCACCCTCTCCATATGTCTGAACCAATTCAGCACACCCTAGTCAGCCCTGTCAATAAAACTGTGATTATTACCACACCTCTCTCTTAAACTGTCATTCCTTTTCAATACTTTTAGGAAGGTTATCACTTTTATTATTCTTTTTGTCACCAGAAAAGCCTGAAATCCGTCTTCAGCGTAGATGGACATCAGTGACTAATGAACACTGTTTTCCAATGCCTCTTAAAGAGTACTCTGAAGGTCTACATAAATGATATTATTGTGAAATCAGGATGTTCATTATCAAACCAAACTCAAGACAGCGTACCTAACATCACATATCCACAGGCATTTCATATCTGACAAGTCTACTTTCTTCCTTTCTTTTGCACATAAATCCCAAGACTTGCATCCATATCCACAACCAGGCCCTAGGGACATATATGTCCCTCTTTTATGCTGAAAAAAGGTTAATATCTGACTCTGTTAATCTTCCAATTCTCTATTTAGGCTAACCTCAACTAAACTTGACACACAAGCTCAAAGCTTCCCTGGGAAGTATTCTGAGGGAATTAATATTCCTAGAACGTTGTTAAATAAAAATTCTACTTTTGTGATAGGTTATGTGTTAAATTATGCAGTTTTGCATCATTTAATGCCTGATCAAGTGCCTGCAAGCTTTTGTGCTCTCAATTGTTTTGTTGGAAATATTAACCAATAGTTTAAGCTATTGTATAGGACAGGTGTAAGGTATCTAGATGGTGTCTTTTCTAGATAACTTTCTTCTTTCATTCCTGTTTGCCATTTCCTACATTCTTTCACTAGCTGTCATGTATAATGCACCTAAACCATAGCCCCCATCCACAACCTGGCCCCACAGACCTTTCCATGGTTTCCCCTGACTGCTTTCAATGTTGCCCGCTGTATGCCAAATCGCTCCAATTTACTCTATCCATTGCATGTCTCACACTCTCCTGCATGTCCATGCCCAGAACAATCAAAGCATATTTCAGTCCATAATTCCACCTCCTCCTCCTTGGTTTCCCCCTTTACTTTGTTCCCTCCACTTCCGACATGTATACCCTCCAATAGGTAGTTCAATTTCCTTGAACTGTCTACTGCGGGCATCATTGTCATCAGCTTATTAGTTACTACTCTCATCTTAAATATGTTGGGCTCAGTGTGCATGAGGCTTTTTGTAGTTACAGAGGTGAAATTGACCTTTCATGTAATGAAATTTAAATATTTAAAGACAAGTGTATAATGTATAAAAATGCATAGGATGTTCTTTATTTACACAAGGGAAGCAGGTTTTCCCAGAGGAGTCAAAAGGGCTGTTTAACATTTAACTAAAACTTAAAATGATATTTTGTACCACAACTGATATGTGAGAGCAGATTCTATCTCAGGGTACCATGCTGCATGAATGCTTGCTGCCTTCGTGATATTTTAATTTCTAAAAAAAAATAATAAATAATCTTTCTTACCATAATGTGGCATATACTAAGAGTATTATGTTCCCTAACAGCTTTCAAAACCATATAAGATGTTGCTGCTCCTGCCTTTGATAGCCCGTCCAAAACTTTCATGGTTTTCATAAGAAACTGGCACCAAGTTCTAGGATGAATACACAAAACAGAAAAGGCTCACACACAATCAAATTGTTCACTGTAGTCCGGAATGATGTGGCATGATACATTCCATAAAAGATATAGGTAATGATTAGTGTGTTGGAGTGATATGTTGATGAAAAGTCCACTATAAACGAGTGTTTGTAGTAAATCTTAGGCTGAACTTTTCTAAGTCCTTTAAATTCAAGCAAAAGATGATGGACCTTAAGTTTTCTGAAAATACACCAACAGCACATCATAATCACTTCCAAGAATTCCATTAGCCAGAACTTTACCATAGACCCGGTTTATACTGTACTATGGCTTTTTACAGAATGATGGACCACCACAAAAGTTTTCAACCCACAAGTTCCATTACACTGGGTCTTTCAGATTATGAGGAATACTGAATTTGTGTCTCTACAAAACCACATGGTCTGGTAGTCCTTCAAGACAGCTGAAATGCCTTGAATATTACCAGAAATACTGCCAAGGCAGAAAAAAATATTCAGACAGTGGAGGTGGCCAGCACAGGGGAATATAGTTACCACTTGGGTTGATGGACTAGCAGTAGTACAAGTTGCTTGTTTCGGTACAGTCGGCTAACTAAACTTAATATTATTTAGGTAAAAGTACCGTAAAACTACTGGGACGCCAAAAAGACGTTCTTATCACAAATATACCTGAGTTTGTTGAGCATTTGAGACTTCTGTCTCACAGGAGCATTTCCTGTGCATTGGTAGCAAAACAGCACTCAAGTTCATCATGAGTTAAGCAAGTTTTAAATATTCTCTCACACACAGTACTTGCCTAGCACATAAAATGAACTTGTATTTTCATTCTTAAGTGTTGCTTTGATTTTAACTGAACTGTTAGAAATAAGTATGGGCAGAATCATCATGTCCTGGCTTGGCGACACAGGGCAGCCATCATAGCTACCAAGGCAATGGTATCAACATGATCTACCATGACAGCTACTAATGAACACAATGGTAGGCCGAGAGTGGTGACCAAGTAGCCCAAGACATCATTATCAACTTGTATTCCTTCTTGGTATTCCATATGTCTAACCCAAGGCCTTGCCATTGTCTCCACAATGTCACTCACTGTGGGGGACACCTGCATTACAGCCACTAAGGGTGCTGCCATCAGCTGGTACCCACGCAATGCGCGGGCATTTGTTGTGGCAAGGCGGGTCCCAAATGATGCATCAGCGAGGTATGAAGAAAGAGATAGGCGGCCTTGAGTGAAGAGCTCTGTACAGACAACAGTGTGGTCCAGTTTATATTGAATTCCCTTTGCTAAGAGTGTGGCACATGATCCACCCACTGCCACTGCACATGCTCCAAAACATACTCCAGGGTTTATATTAACATCATAACATAGGAGAAATACAAAGCAAAAGGCACAACCTCCAGAGGATCCAAGACATCCACCAATCTGAGGAATCATTGATGTAAAGTCATCATGAGTGAAAAATGCTTTTAACTTTTTCCAAGACTTGGTAAAAGGTCCATATTTCTGTTGATGATGGATTGGGAAACCATGTCTAGTAACAAGGCTTCGCACAATGCGGCGTCGGCTGCCTGAAGATCCATCAGATACAGCTGATACACAACGCAGGAAGTCATTGTGTGTTGTTGCACCCTGGCATCCAATCTCAACATCTGGGGTACCTTGGTGGTTTTGGCACCAAACTCGGATTCTAAAACCTCTTGGGGATCCATTAGGAACTAAGAGAATGTGAGGGGCTGCTGTGGACTGCCATCCTGTGGTGATTGGCTGATGTGTTAAGGGGTCATGGGCTGTCACATCAACCCATGCATTTACATCACAACTCACATGTCTTGCCAGTGCTTGAATTTCCTCCTGTGTCACTAGACGAGTAGGGGAATGGTTCTCTTTCACTACCACCCAAGGCTGCCCCTCGCCACCTTCAACTTGTGTCACACCTTCTAAAAGCCATGGTGATTCCTGCAGGACAACATGACCTACTAAACGCTTTGCAACTAATCTCATTCGCACAGACCAGCCTGACACTCTGCCACCCAAAACATTCCTTGGCTTAGTGACACCTGCTTGAGCTGCATGGGCCAAGAGGTTTTCCCGCAATTTGGAGATGTTTGATACATGAGTGGAAGTGATTGCCAACATAGCAAGGCTAGCAGCATCATATGCGAGGCAAGCCACTAATGGGTTCTGGGGAATTAGGGTGGACAGGAGTCGACGGCGGGGAACTGCATCCACCTGGGATGATCCTGCCCAAGCAACGGTACATACTGCAAGGGCCTCAGCAGTTGTGCGGGCAACAGGGTGGCTGAGAAGCTGAGCACGATGGGCAGGATGGGTGTGTAACATGATCAGGTGACCATGGAAAATATGACCAAAAGAGGCCATTATTTCTGGCAGGTCAGCACCTACTGATATCCACACACCTGCTCTTGGTGAGGCAGCTAAAATCTCCTTTAGGTGTGTGGTGGTCGAGTTATAGATGTGCAGCTGTACTGGGGGTGCTACAGTGATCCCTTGTGCCTTGCCTGCTGCCACCACATGTGCCACTTGCTCCACTTCCCTGCTGGTGACCACAGGAATAAGGTGGGTTAGGCCAGTACCTGCTAGTTTGGCCACTTCTGCTACGATGAGTGCACCATGGTGAGGTGATAATGAGATCAGGGCAGGGCAGCTTTTGTCAGAGGTTAGGGCAGTGGGGGACACTAATAATGCCTCCTTTCCTGAGTCCTCCACATAGCGGCATAGTGTCTCTAATTCTTCTCCATCACTATCCACCAGAAAAACCCTCACGCCTTCAATCCATAGAGTCTTGAAGGCCTGGAGGGCACCTGAGGGCGTTCCCCCTGTGAGGGCCTCACGAAGGCGCACATCCACTACACCAGCGTGAGCAGCCACATGTTCCTTAGCAGCTAGCACCGTGGCCTCCCTTAGGTCTTGGTCGAGAGCTGACCCAGACATCAGCAAGCCTACCTTCACCTCCACTGCACCTGTAATGAAAGTAATCATTAATCATGATGCTCTGTATTAGATCAGAAAATGATAAAGTAAGATTTGCCTTGCATCCTATATAATACTGCACAGTAATGGAGGGGCAGCAACTCTTAAGTACAATAACTTTTCTTTCTTGATAAAAATTGCTGAAACACTTTTAGCAAAATTTGATGCATATAGGCATAAAAAGTTCATCAGAGGTATTGAGCATAATAAAGCTACCCTGTGGTTGTCTTCAGCTAATACCACTATCTTCTGCTGTACTTTCAGTGCAACCATTATCATGTGCTGTGTTTTCAGCTAATACAGCTACCATGTACTGTGTCTTTGACTCACATCACTACATCATGATGTGTAATCAGCTCGTACAGCTTTCGCAAGCTGTGTCTTCAATTAAAAAACCAATAAACTAGGCTGTTTTCAGCTAAAAACCACTATACTGTGTTGTGTCCTTAGCTCAGAGCACAGCAGGGGCTTGCTCTGTTGTCAGTCCAAGAGGAACGATTTTGAAGTCGTCTGTTGCTGACAATATCATAGAAATCTTTCTTGTGTTGTGAGCTGAAGACAATGATGTTACGATGTGCCCTGAGCTCACTGCACTAGGAAGAATTGCTGTGACGTCTGTCCACAACATGTGATAGGTATGTTGTGAGTGATAATACTAAAGAGGGTTCTCTAGTGTTGTGAGGTTAACATATACGAAGGGTTTGAGGTAAAAATAAGATCCTTTCCTGTCACAACTCCTTCAAGCATCACAATCACATCGATACAAGAGCCATAGAGGCCTGTCTTACGCCAGATATAACCTTCAATCTTATTATAACAAGAAATGCCCTTCAGTCTGTCATGCTTCCGAAGAGTCGGTTGTAACCCAGAGATGATGAGGGGCCAGCCACATCGAGTACTGACGGATGGAGTACTGTAGAACCAAACACTCTCAAGGCAAACATAAAATCAGATATTGTAACAGTCAGGATTAGAATTGTGTACAGATGTATCTGGATGTCTGGGAGACAGAGAGTGCTGGTGCAAGAGATACAGCTCAGTGTAATCTATCTGGCGTACAGAACTATACAAGCACAAGTTACTATACTACATAATACAATGCCCCTTTATCGCCCAACTTTGGGCCTCTGTATCGCATTAATGTAATTAATTACAATCCACAATAATCACCAACTTGTCTTAGGTACTACTCTCCTGTCTACATTAATGTATGGCAACCTTACCTATAATGTGTACGTCTATGAAGTGAACACAGATGGTCCTTTGCCGACCTTAGGAGCATGTGCAGCATGTTGTGTACTACTGCCAGTCTGTACTGACCCAACCTATGAATCATATGTGTCTCTACCTACGGAGGTAATGGAGCCTTCAGCCCACCTCTATACCTTGCCTCGTAGCTGTATAACTCTTTATACACACGAGTTGTTAACTGTATGTAATGTCTTGCCTACACCGTATTATGGGGGATGGTAAGTAGTGACTGAGCTAAATCAACAGCTGGCGAGTGGCTGTGAGCGGTGGCACCTGACAGGGTCCTGTTGTCAGGAGGTCGTCACACGGGAGAGAATCTGTTGTGAAATCATGCCACAGCTGAGGGGAGGGTTGCTGTCCCGTCAGGTGACGACAAACGGGACAAGATCGGAAGCTGGGAGTCACCAGACCTTACCTTACGTGAGGCACCAGAGCCAGGCTGATGACCAGGGTCACCACGTCACAGTAGCATCTGCCCGCCTTCCACCACCCCATCTTGATCACTGCCACCACCTGGCTTAAAACACTGCCACCACTTGGCTTCGACACTGCCACCACTGACCTCTCCACTGGCTTCAGCACCTTAATCTTGCGAGGGGTTCAGGGTGGGGGGGCTACCCACCCACGTCGGTAGTGTGTGGTGCAGTGTGGAGGCCCAGGGGCGGCTCCCCGGGCGGGGCCATAAACGAGGGGCGGGCGGCAGCAGCTGGAGGGGCGGCACGGGCGTTACCAGCAACTTGACCGCCGGTGAGGGTGGGCGAG
>JAUTYZ010212717.1:0-10534 GCA_032273725.1 Panulirus interruptus
TGCACAGAGTGTGATGCCTGAATAAGTTGTGCAAAATTAGTGGTGCTTTTTACATTAGGGTGTGCGTACGTACTTGATAGATCGCTGCAATGTATAAATATTTTTTGTGTGCTTTCCATAATTTTTTTTATGAATTGATAAATACTTTTGGTTTAAATTCATTGTGATATAACAAACCTACTTTCAGATAAGTACAATTTAGATCAATAAATCAGCATAAATTCCAAGTCATGAAAGAAGGCAAAATTTTTTGCTATTAGTATACTTCTGTCGAATGTTATTGGTTTTTTCCCCTTTAAATATAATACTTTTTTCTTTAATTTGTTTGGTTTAGTGTTCTACTGTGTGTTATTCACCTACTTATTCAGTATATCTTGAATAAAAAGTTATATGTTGTTTAAAAATGGCTTGAGTAATTTTTTTGGAGGTGATTCAACCAACCCCGAGGTGTGATTCAACCAAACCGTAGGTATCCAAAATGCCACTAATAAATAGTGAGTGAGAAATACCAGATATGATTGATTATGACTATGACATGGATTTAATCATCTAGAGAAATTGCCCAAGTGACGCATAATCACTTTTCATTAGTATTGGGGGTCCCTGGTAGCTGCAATGAGAGGAAAACCAAAAATGATTCAGCTTACCCCGCTCTCCCCTAATAGTGGTTCCTCAGTGGCTGACAAGTGATCAAATCCTTATTGGGTAAGTTTTGTCAGTAAAATCATAGAAAAGAGACAATTTATTCTCCCAGGTCCTCTTTTTTTTTACTAAGTACATGTGTTAACAGTGTCCAACCATTTCACATTGTTAACAGAGACTGACTACTCCCGTGCCTTCACTGTTACCAACACTGAATCCAATGTTCTTAGGAATTTACACATTTGCTTGTTCATATGCACCACATCTTGAATCAGTTGAAGACCTATCTTCCCTTACACTCATACTTTAGTTTCATAGCCACAACTAAATTTCCCAAAGGATCCTGATGATGACCCCCTCATCATAACCGACTATGCAGTTCATGAATTTGAATAGATATTCATACCACCGAGCAGAGGCTGATAGACATGGTTTTTATTGATCTAATTGGCCTGTGGTTACGTTGTTCTTGTTACGTATATGATTCTGATGCTGGGTGTAAAGACAAGGATAGTACATTCGACAAAGAAAGCATGTAATTTGTATCAAGTTACATGTAAGCATATACTATGTTCCTGGTAACATCCTGGTACTAGTCCTACACATCATATTGCCATATATAAAACAAAAGTGGTGTATTTACTATATTTGAGGGGGCCAATTTTGTTTGATGGGCATGGAGCTGTAGCCCAATTATTCCCCTGCCTAATCCACCACTGAGAGCCTAATAAATAGGTGGTTTCAAAGAGAGAATGATGGGGTTATTAAAATCTGCATTTGAACGTTTCTAAAGTTTCGGAAAACGAGCTTACAATTGTGTTGGTAATGATGTTGATCATCCTAATCCTCTTACTTTATCACTTACTGCAGAGGAGTAGATCCCATGCCCCTTAATATTGGAAACAAAATGACCCAGGTCACCCTGGTTCTCATGGAACTTTTCAAAGCATAATCTTAATGGTTCCCAAATACCCATGCAAAGCATTAGTTTCAAAATAGGTGATGCAGTGATAATTGAAAAAGAAGAACCATGTGCCACCTGGTTGTCTATCTGCATCACTACCGTTCATTAGGATAAAGCAGATTTTGGAATAGTTCAAGTACAATCCAAGGGAATTCATTCTGAGAATTCTTGAAAAACTAGTGCCAAGTGATATTCATACTCTTCCCGGGTTAACAAATGAGACACTTGACAGGGAACTTACTTCAAGAATTACCCAAAACGTAAAAGTTACTTTCATTTTATCACCCTCGCTCCGTCAAAAAGTAGCGAGCGTTTTCAAAATGCCAATTCATATCAGTATGGGATAGGACTGCATTCAAAGCCTCTATTCATTTCAATTTGATTAAAAATATAACTTGATTAACACTCATTTCTCTTTCGTTCTGATGTGACGTCACGTGGTTCAACGTGCTGCCATCATTCAGATTCCGGACACAAAACTAGATCACAGTAACTAGAAGGTTGAGACACTACTGTGTATCATAAAATCACACATTTTCTTCATTGTAGATATATTTCACTTATCTTTTATTCTGCTAATATCATTTTCCATGTTTAATAAGAGCTGCCAAGCTTTCAAGCATCAACATATATGTCAAATTTCATATATACATTAAATCCTTCAATTTATCACTGTGTGCTTATGATTTATGTAACTTTGTTTTACAAATTGTTAATTTTTATATTTCATGTCTTCAGACAGAGAATGGCGAGTATTATGTGTCTTAAAATACTACAGACTAAATCAGTATCGTTAATGTCGTTACAGTCGCAACCACGCTTGCCTTTGGTCCTGTGTTAGTAAGATGTCTTTGTGCACAAGGTAGGAACATTTGGTGACGACGCTTCCGATTTTCACGACCAGGCACGGTAAGAGCCACTTACTCTGTCTAGTTAATATTTAGACTCACTTGATCAATTGGTCTGCTAAGTAGATAAACTGAAACTTCTTGAGCAATTTTCTAAAGCTGTTGTATTCGCAACATTTTTTGTTTTATTTTGGTTGGTTATTGGGACTGTAGGCCTATCGAATAACTAGGTTAGCGAGGGTGTCAACGTCAGATTATACCCAATAATATAATAATCTTGACCACTCAGCCGTAACTGGGCATGCCTTAACTTCATGTACTGGACATTGCTTTAACTTCATGTAGACACTGCCCTCGCACTGTAAATGGCAACCACAACATTAACATAGATAAAGCTCGACTGCTGGGGTAGGTGAGGTTAATTGAGGTTTTCATAGTATTAGATTTATATATGAATTATGATAAAGCTCGACTGCTGTGGTAGGGGAGGTTCATTGAGGTTTTCATAGGTTTTGTTGATGTTTGACAAGTATTTTACGTACCTTTAACATCTGAAATTCCTTGATCATAACCCTCTCCATACTCTGTGTATCTAATATCGTAGAATAGAATGAAATGCTCCAAATCACACTCTACCACTTACATTTTTTTTAAATATTGCTATACTAATATAAACCAAAGTAACTCATGAGGTAAGGTGATTTTTTTTTATTTAATCTATTCTATGAGGCTTATTACCGGAGGCTGATGATGTGTAAATGTTATTTAGTGGTTTGAGAACGACTTTTAGAAGCTTACGTACCAAAAGCATAGGGATGTGGTAATCGCTGACCTAATAATGGCCCGCCTCATAAAAATTCAGGCAGTCTCATTTCTTGCATGAAATCAGTACTGAAGGGTGAAGTAATCTACAGAGTAATTGTACACTGCAATCGTAAATGCTGCAATATTAAGATGTTCAGTGATTGAAAATAAACATGTTTGAGATGAGTAATCACCTAATGTGTAGAGAAAGGATACGCAATTTAGGCCTATTCCGTTGATAGAGTAAACAAAGATGTGTAAATCTTCCGTTGACCTGTAACGACAATAATACGCATGTCAACTTTGGCTACTTGGATCCATAGACTTATAACTGATTACCCACAGAGAACTCTTACTAGAATTTTAAATGGGGAACTACAGTATATCAGATTGTATTGGAAACTTCACCCAAAAGCACTTGATTTTTCCATTCATGCTACCCAGATGAAACTGAAGCCTATCATGAACCCTTTTTTATTTAACATATAACTCGAAGGGCCACGATCCTTCACTTATAATGGCAGACCTCTTCACCCCTTACAGTTTTGACCTATTAAGCAGGTTTGCCCTTCCCAGGGGCGATGCGTCGGGGGCGATCGCTCTCTCCCATCTTGAGCCATGCATTATACAGTAGACTTAACGATGTTATATATATTTTTTTTATAGTTTTCCTAACATTCTTAGTCCCTCGAATGGAAAAGATAAATGCATATTTATGTATATTTAACTACCGGTGTCAGTGATGTACAGTAGTAATCATTGAAACAACTGTAAACAAGCGAGTTATTTTCGCAACCTTAAAACTGACAAAAGTTTATAATAACGAAATTTTCTTTATATGAAAAAGCATTTAATTTTTTCATCGAACACAACTCCTTTGATTTTTGTAATCAGCTGTTTTATGGTATCAAATATCATGAATTTATTTTTACTTGAAAAATGGTAGCCGGTCTTAAATTTATTTCTGTACAACAGCCGTATTCAATTTTATGGTAATTTGATTAATATTTCTGATTTATTTCACCACCTAAATCACTGACAAAGCGGCAAGGTCTATGATGCAATGTATATTTACAAGCCACCCGTTTTGAGCTGTTCGTTATTATTTTGGAGTTTATCATCACCCACCTTAACCCTTTAGCGGAACTTGGATACTCGTCTGACCCTTCCCCAGTCAGGGTCATTGAGGTTTGCATACCTAGTTTGGGCCAATCAGAAGGTTTCTGCCCCCTTTCCCGGTTCGGTCCATCTAAAGGTTTGTTTCTCCGCCCCATTGTAGACCCATTAGAAGCTTTCGTTACCCAGTTTACATTTCGAACACCCTTAATTAAAGGAAGAAGTGACCAGTTACAGAAGGTCACGTCGAAGTTTGCTGACATGTAAATTCTGCCAGTTGAATGAAGTACCAGTATGTGCTTTAAACACTAGTTTTCTTGAATCACAGATAACTCCTAAATGGTATCTCATAAATCATGCGTTCTGTATATTTGTAGAGGGCCTCATGGGGGAAGGAGAGTGTCTCAAAATAAAGTTATACCCTCCCCTCCCAGTCAGCACGTCTTAAAAAATATCCTGGTGGATCTCGTAGTCGGCCATCGTTTCGATCGTCAAGGGTAATGTAGTGAATTCATGTTATGGATGACAAAATTTGCATCAGAAGCATCGTTAGCTTGGATAATACATATCTAGTAATATTACATATTTTGTATTAATTTCTTTCTTTAGTCTTCTTGTTGATAATCATTTACTTTTATCATTATTGTTTATTTTCACCCAGGAATACTGTATGCAGGAAATCACAGCGTTGACTGTTTCAAAATCGTACACCAATTTTCAATGTAGGTAGTTAAAACATTGCAATTGTCAAAGGATTACGGGTTAGGCTGAGTGATCGTGAGATACGTAGTACATTTTTCTTTGTATCAAATGTTGTTGTAAGACCTGCAGTGACAATCAAATTTCACATCTGTAAGAAGATGGAGGGGTTTAAAAATGCTCTGGTGCGAGCAGTATGAGACATGAAAATGTAGCGGAACAAAATGGTACGTACGAATAAATGCACTGAACATTACCTTGAGCACAGTGTGACTACGTGAGGGCGAACACGTAGCCAGTTAGCCTCCGCCTTTACCGCACCGAACAGTCCCATGCTTCATGTTATTTCGTTAAAACAACCAAAATTGAAAGGAAGGTATTGAGCTTACAACAGAAATTTTTAGTTTCAAGAACTTGAGTGCACACTTTGAAGTTTAATATAGGTAAAATGTATTATTGCCAGGTAGTTAGGAGGAAATAAATAAAAACGACCCCCTGACGGAGACACGATGACCCTCCCCATACTGGCCAGATATTATGTAAATAATATTGATGTTGTGTTGAAGGAATATCCTTACTTCCTTAGGCTTTAGTAAGCCCCTTTGTTATATTTATATGTACTCGCGACACTTGCCAGATGCTTCTGGTAATATTGTACAGGGGTACCTAGTGGCAGCACTAGGATCCCGATTCCTCTATCAAGGAATAAAGTATTGAAAACTGAAACATCCCAGTTGCGATGAGCTGACAGGAGTAGCGTCACGTATTTCAAAACCGAAGGCACAGTAACAAGACAAGAGCAGGGCTACATTAGAAAAAATTCGAACTCTAATATTATATACTAGATAATGTGTTAATATCAAACGTCTTGCACTGTGGGTTTTGAAAAATTGCAAGTAAAATGTCGCTTTCGTATCACTACAGTTAAGTACAATTTCATTGATAGGATCTTAGCACGGATACCCACATCCTGGTATATTATTGCTCTGGTCATACGGCTGTACAGGTAAATTCTTTACCTGTGTAAATTATGATTAATATTTAGAATAAATGAATGATGATGTCAACTGCTCATGGTGACACGCCTTGAAAATGTTTTTGAGTTATCGTGTACATGTCGTGACATAATTGATAAATCTAACCATCAAGGCAGCCTTTTATACAAGAAACAGAAGCCTTTACCCCTTATATGTTTATTTGTTCTTGCCATCTGAAAACCAGCAAGAAGGAGGAACTTTCCAATAGTACACAGACTGTTTGCGCAATAAGAATTTCAAATCACTATGCAGGTTTTCCACTCTCAGAGTACTTAATCACGAAGAGAGAGAATATATTGATTGTGATAAAGAAGGATTATTACATCTACCGATCAGTGTTCTCTCTCCTTTTCTGAGACCCAACTAAACAGAAAAAATTACAAATGAACACAGTAAAGTCTCACGCCTAACCTACATCTATTCTCTGATTCCGATAAAATCGTGTCTTAACGTTGTATAATTGTGATTAGACCGCAACATTTTCACTTTTATCACCGGCTTATCACGCGAGGAGTGACTAATCTGTTATCTTTTTGGTCTTGGAACGAGCGTCTGTTTAAGGGGTATTGTGTTAGTAATTACTATTTTGAGTACCGGGGAGATTTTTGTACAAGTTTTGTCACGTCTCAACCTTAGACATACACCGTATACATATTACATTGCACACACACACACACACACACACACACACACACATCGGCTGCCCTGTCCGGAACTCGAGCACAGGCCTGTGCTAACTACTTCAACAAATTTTATGACCTTGTGTCTATCTGTATCCGTGCCAAAACTATTTAAGAACCGCTAAATGTTTATTCATGAAACTGCAAGGATGTGGGTTTGGGATACCAACAAACCACTAATTATAAATTTCGGATCTCTCGCTCAAATGCCTAACAGTCTACATTTGACAGCCGGTAAAAAAACAGACCCTGTAGGCATTTTATTTATCTTTATTTTTTCTTAAATGTAATCAATAAAACCCCCAGTAAAAAGAGCATTTAGATTGTAGTTTAGTTTTCAGTTTTCAAAACTTTATTCCTTGATAGAGGAATCGGGATCCTAGTGCTGTCACTAGGTACCCCTGTACAATAATACTTTTGATTGTGTACAACTTTTGATTGTATACTTACGGAGTTGTTCAGGTTTTCTTGGAAGATGTCTGTCACAATTCCCGTTTTCTCTGATAACTTTGGGTTAGTGAGTGACTTCGTCTTACAACACAAATCTCTCTTACGCGAGTTGCATAAGCAACCTCGATGAATTATATTCGAACAAGTTTCAATAGTATGGTTGATTGATTTTTAAGAGACAGGCCTCATAGTTATGTCTTATTTTCATCCAAACGTCGAAAAAAGATACGAAAGAATCACGATAAATTACAGTAACTTTTCTTCTGTAAAACATGTCGATTAATCCTCAAATAGAGGACAAATTAAAAGAAAAAAGGGATACTGAAAGGGGAGGAATCCTCTCCCGTTCTATCTCCATTTCACAATTTCGTGATGAACACCGTCGTCAACCCGTCATCCAACGCGTTTTATGGGTCGGTTAACCTCTCCCATAAGCATTGCGTAGACGAAGTTAGGGGGTTTTAGGTTCTGAGGGTAAAAAAAGATATCAAATGACTCAGTTTATATCACGAGATATATATCGTATAGCCAAGGCTGATAACCACAAGATATCACGAGAAACACCGTGAAGCCAAGGGAGATAACCACAAGATATCACGAGAAATATCATAAAGGATGATAGCCACAAGATATCACGAGAAATATCGTGAAGCCAACAGTGATAACCACAAGATATCACGATAAATATCGTGAAGCCAAGGGTGATAAATACAAGATATCAAGGGATATATCGTGAAACCATGAGTGATAACCACAAGATAGCACGAGAAATATCGTGAAGCAATGGGTAACAACGATATGATATACGATATATTGTGGAAGTATTCAGGACCAGACAATTGAGACGTATGGAGTATACTGGGATGATGGACACCCGACCGAATGGCGATCTAAGCGGTGGAAAAGATATACGACTCCAGCAGACGATCTCAGGGGATCTGTGGTGGGAGAAGGGAACCCTATAACAGGGCCAGTAGACTGTAAATGTCTGGTCTATCATAGGGAAACTAAAACCACAAAATTTAAGGCGAGTATAAGGTCACATAAGCCATAGGGAAACAAAATCCCTAAATTTAAGACGAGTAAGATCAAATAAGCCATAGGTAAAATACAACCCAAAATCTAAGAAAAGTCTTAGGTTAAATAAGCCATAGGGTAACGAAACCTCTAAATTCGAGTCGAATTCAATATCAAATCTGCCATTGATATACTAAAACCTCAAAATTGAAGCAGAATTTAAGGTCGCATAAGCCATAGGTAACCTAAATCCCTAAATTCACGTTGACTTTAAGATCAACTAAGCCATAGGTAAACTAAAATCCTAAATTAAAGTTGAATTTAAGATCATATAAGCCATAGGTAAACTAAATCCCTAAATTTAAGTTTGAGGTCAAATAAGCCACAAGGAAACGAAATCGCTAAATTCAAGTTGGGCTTACGGCCAGATCTGTAGTAGGTAAACCAAAATCTCGAAATTCAAGTCGAGTTGAAGGTCAGATCAGAACTAGGTTAACCAAATCCCTAAATCTAAGTTAGGCTTTATGATCACATCTCCCACAGGTCAAGTAAAGACACTGATCTAAGTTATTAAATGAGAAGTTTATATAAAAAATATTCCAATTCATTGCCACAACGAAGGACGTCGTAACAGCTTTGTGAATGGTTCGCTTTTGTTCTGTTACGTTCAATGCCAACAGACCAGTGGACCTAAACAATATAAGCAGACCCAACCCATAACCAAGAACTCTCTCTCTCTCTCTCTCTCTCTCTCTCTCTCTCTCATCTCCTGGCGATCATCTAAAACGTCTCCTCGCCAGCGAACACATTACCACAATAGGGCCATTCAATCAGGGTAAGCAGAAAAATTGGATTCCCTATAATCGCCGCATCTATTACTCGGGATTAAAATCTTTTTTCTTTTTCATTCTTTCCTTCACGGCATTCACTTCTAACGGGAGATTTAATTTGGTACCGAGTCTGTTAACAGTTTTGTCTGTTTTCTGGGTCTCTTTGCTACGTTGTCTCAGATGTGTGTGTGTGTGTGTGTGTGTGTGTGTGTGTGTGTGTGTGTGTGTCAGACGTCGGATATCCCAATTGAGCGAGTCATCACGTGTCCCAGGAGGGGGGGTTTCCCAGTTAAGCGAATCATCAGGTATCCCAGGATCGGGATGTCCCAGCCCCACTAGAGACCAGGTGCTGACACAAACAGGTCCGGAAGCCAACAGTATTGATGGACAGATCCGGTACACAGTTGTGAGGACCCGCCCATGTGTCAGAGGAACTCGCTCGCCAGTCTGGTAACTCCACCGGGGAAGGAGGAGTCTCCGTGCCTTCGTTGGGTTCCCCTGTGGGAGTCTGCATATTCAACCCGTTCTTCCCTCCTCCTCCTCCTCTCCCCCTTCTCGTTCTTACTCAAAGAGGAAGGAGAGGGGAAGGGAAAGAGGGTTTGGAGGAAAAGAAAACAGGAAAGGAGATAGAAGGGGAACTATCGAAATGCTATATAGTCTCTCTCTCTCTCTCTCTCTCTCTCTCTCTCTCAGAGGAGGGTGATAAGAACATTTTTTAACCTTTTTCCAACTGTGAAGTCCGATAGGACTTGTATAGAAGGGCCTGGTGACGATGGTGAAGATAATGAAGACAAAGCCAACAACAGTAAACATAAAATACATCATACAACAGTCACCTCGCTGCGTCCATCCAAAATCGTAAAACAGAAGTGAAACCAGCTTTACATATCCCTGGCTACAGTCTTGCAACAAACAGATAGCACGATCACCCATCCATCTTATTTTCAATGGACAAATAATTATTGAATAAGTTAAATGCAATATATAACATTAAAAAAGCTGTGGAAGACAAACATTTTAAACAGTTCAATACTCACTATTGTCTTTTTTTCCAAGATTTATTCCCACTGTCTTTTGACGTCTTTCAGTGAGGTCTTGGCTCTTGGAAGATCAGTCTACCAAACCTGTAAAAAGAGAAGTGATTGGCTATCAGTAATTTCTCATTATGAGAGCTCAGCTGTAACAAGCAAGATAATAGCTCAACTTACGTTAAATCCCACCAATTAGTGCAAGTATAGAGGTCAATGAATAGCACGTAATCCTGGGGGATTATGTTTATGTTTCCTGGCCATTATATTGTGAATTCTGCTGGATGTGGAAGGGAGATCTGAGTAATACAATACATCCACCACCACCACAGGGTTCGACACCCACCACCATATAAAGAAGTTGTGCAGTGAATAATGAAGAGAATTTATATCCCATACTACACAACATTTTCCACTAT
>JAUTYZ010212940.1:0-10534 GCA_032273725.1 Panulirus interruptus
TATGCATATATTTGCATATAAGTCTATATATGTGTATGAGAGTGGATGGGTCTTTCTTAATCTGTCTCCTGGCACTACCTAGCTGATGCGGGAAACGGCGATCATCATCAAGTATAATAAATAAATATAGATGAATAGTTGTTGAGATGTAAACATGGGAGCATACATATCTGAAAAAGAATGATTGAGAAGTACTGTATTTGTGAGAACGATGTACACAGTCATCAGGGAATTGTTTGCTTATCTTGTAAGAAGACCTATCATATCAAATGTCAGAAGTGCTTCACAGGAAAATGGTATGGTGTTGGTGATGGTCGTAGTGCTGATGGTGGTGGTGGTGATGCTAGTGGTGTTGGTGATGGTGGTAGTGCTGATGGTGTTGGTGGTTGTGGTAGTGCTGATGGTGTTGATGCTGGTTATGTTGGTTTTGCTGGTGGTAGTGCTGATGGTGGTGGTGGTGGTAGTGCTTGTGGTGTTGGTGGGGGTGGTAGTACTGGTGATGTTGGTGGTAGTGCTGATGTTGGTTGTGGTGGTAGTGCTTGTGATGTTGGTATTGTTGCTGGTGTTGGTGGTAATATTGGTGGTGATGGTGGCAGTGCTGCTAGTGTTGGTGGTGGTGATAGTGCTGGTGGTGTTTGTGGTGGTGGCAGTGCTGCTGATCTTGGTGTTGATGGTAGTGCTGGTGGTGTTGATGGTAGTAGTAGTGGTGTTGGTAGCATAGCTCTCCATGTTCATTGCTGACCTTACAGACAGAAGCTCTAAGTTTATTTGAAGAGCTAGAACAAAAAGAGGGTGCTAGTGCTGAAAGTGAAATTTTGTGGCAAGTCGTGGGTGATTTGAACAGTTTAAGAAGTGCTCAAACTTACACAACATACAGATTACAGGTGGGTCTGTGAGTGTAAATGTAGAAGCTGTTGCTGTTTACCAAGTATTACTGAAACGAATAATTAAAAAAGGGGTATATAATCCACAGCAGCTGTTTGATGTAAATGAGACAGCCCTATTTTGGAAGTGAAAGCCAAAAAGAACTTATATTTCAAGAGAAGGAAAAAGAGCACCAGGGCTTTAAGCCTGGCAAAGATCTGAAGCTCAAGCCCTTACTTGTGTATCAATGCAGACACCAAGATCTCTGAAGCGTATCTTTAAATGTTATCTCCCCGCTATCTGGCGCTCAAATAACAAAGGCTGGGTCACCATAAGAGTGTTTCAAAGTGGTTTACTAAATATTTCTACCCGGCTGCCAAGGAATATTTTGGAAAAATAACCTTGAAAATAAAGCCCCACTGATTCTTGACAGTGCTCCGGGTCACCCACCTAGCCTGGATGACTTTATAAATAATGTTCAAGTAATTTTTCTGTCCCCAAACACAACTAGCTTGTGGATCAGGGGGTTATTGCAATATTTAAAGCATATTATCTGCGGCACACCTTCCAGCAATTAAAGCAAAATCTCTGTTATTCGAAATGCTTGAGGGGGACCAGCCGTTTTTTATAACAAGATTTCCAGTTATTCGAGGCTTTTTAACATTTAATAATTTTGACATTGTAATATTTTAAAATATTTTACATATTTGTAAATCTTTTACTTAGAGGAAATATTAATATATATAAGCAAATGAGCAAATGATGTTGAAGTCCTTCATAAATGAAGAGATGCCTTCGACTAGCCCGTAGCCAGCCTCTTGCACAACTCCATCTTCTATTTGAGGCTTAAAACGTTTCTCTTGCACTTCGTGCAGACATAGACAGCTTCAAGGAGCTGTTAGGCAATTGCTGATGATGCTTGAAAGGGGCCATTGTCTTTAATACTAATCCAGGGTGCACAAAATACACAAATATGCAAGATCGACACAGAACATGGCACCAGAATGCACATGGGAGACCCCATAAAACACCAGGCGGTGAGTAAACTAATCGCTGCAGTATTGTGTGCATGTAATTCAAAATATTTTTACTTTTTTTATATAATTAAAGGTTGCCAACCAGAATTGAAAAGCATATGTTGTTTTAAACATTTCATTGTCTCAAATTATGGATAACAGAGGTTTTATAGTAACTTAGTTCACAAATGATAAAAATAAGCCTACTTTAAAGGAATTTAGGCCTGCCTGCCATATAATCAACAATGTCTAATGCCTGGTGAAAAGTGAAATCAATCACAATGAATCATGTCTGGCATAAAATGTGTTCAGATTTTATTACTGACACCCTTGGATTTGATCAGTCAATAAATCCAGTTCATCAAGATATTGTTGGACTGGCACACCAAGCTGGTTTTAATAAAATAGAGGATGTAGTGGAGTTATTTGAATCACACAGTGAAGAATTTTCAAATGAAGACCTAACAGAAATGAAACAAGAATAAGCTGGTGAATGGGAAGACGATGAGTATAAAGATGCAGAACCAACATGAGTTTTAACAGCAAGAGGTTTGTTTGAGGCTTTTGAGTTGCTGGAAAAAGCTATGGCTACTTTCACTGAAAAAGACCCTCAAAGAGAAAGAAGTTCAGAGGTCAGCAGGATTAATAATGAGTGGAATTAACTATTACAAAGACCTGTACAATCAGAAGAAAGAGATGCATGGCAGCAATAACTGGACATGTTTTTGAATGCCCAGCTAATCAAGAAGTGTTAACCCCACCACCCCCATCGCTCCCCTTCGCCCTAAACCCACGCCAGGCCCCTTGGGAATTTCTCGCAACTCATGTGAGTGGTTGGAAATGGATGTTGAATCATTCTCCCATCCTTACCATCTGTGATAATGAAGGCAAAGTTTCTTCTCTACCCTTCACTGATAACGAGAAGGATCCAGATTCTCTTCTAAACATCAGAGATAATGAGAGAGAGATGGGGTCCCAGAAGCCTCCCACCCTTCCTACCAACCACCACCGCCAACTCTTCCACACCCACTACTGCATCAACCATCGAGAAAATAATTATCTGATTTGTTTTTATTAATATTACTTGTGTGTATTATACACATTTATACGCATTTGTAATATCAGTAGTGTTGTTTTTGGTATTTAGTATATGTGTGAGAATATTTTGACATGAAATATCTCGAAGAAAAATACACCCTACTTATTTCATTGATTCTATGGTAAAATTGGTTTTACAATACATTGTTCCACTTAAAATAGCATTCTTCAAGAACCTATCCATGTCATTAACTGAGAACTTGCTGTAAACTGTATTTGTTAAATGAATATTTTTTCATGTCAGTTAAACTAAAATCCATTATATGAGGTTCCTTTAAAAGAGGTATCTCTGTATACAACAATATAATCTTTGTAGTATTAGAGCAATATGATAAAATTATATTTCACAACATCCTTACCTTTTGGTTTGATGTTTGATGCTTAAGGGAGTTGCACAGGGCGTGGTTAGGGTGGGCAGCGGTGATATTGCGGGGAGGAGTATATGGTTGCATCTGTTGCTGTTGGTGTGCACCACTTGGCCCTGGATTGGGAGAAGAGGCAGCAGGGGGAAAATCATGTTGCAGGGTGTTGTTTGTCTGCACTGCAACATCCCCACACCTTCAGGTAGAGTGACCAGAAGTCCGCAAAATTAATTTGGCGTATAGTCACTGCCATCAAATTGAGGGTTGTCAGTTTCATACTCAGACTTTGATTCACACTGTGCTAAGACATCATCGAGTTTGTCACCATCTAAAGTAATGACCAGACGCTGGCCATATGCATGCATGTAGTGAGACATTGTAACAGGGTTGAACAAATGTGGTGTGTTATATTATAATAGCCTAAATATCCTGAAATATAACAATATATAATTTTATAACAACAGTTCACAACACATTGCATCACTTTTTCAGAGGGATGATACATTTAACGTATGCAAAGAGGTGCATTTATTGCAAGACACATCAGCAGTTCACACACAAATGATGGTTACAAGTTTGAACTAGTGAAATATCTTAAAATACACCAATAAACACTTTATAAAGACTTATAAGCACTATACAAACAGCTTTGCATGCAAATATTATTCTACAATGGAGGGTGGGAGTATGTGAAAGGGACAAGGGAAAGCTTTTAAAGGGCTAGTGCACAGTACCTTCTGGCATGGGTACTGGGAGGTAACTGTTGCTTATGACACGTGCTGTGTAGGGTTGCCATATATCTCAATAGGGATGGATTACCGTGAAAGAAAAGACTTCAAAGAATGATGTGTTAAAATTTCACACATCAGTTGAAATTACTCAATTTTAGGTGATTTTTTTTCTTTTGAGTGATGCAATTGTTGTGTCTGGTACAAATTGAATGAGACTAGGAATGATGTGACATTTGTGTCATAGTGTGTGAGGGTGTTAAAGATGACAGTGTGGTTGTCAAAATATTTAATGAAAATTTTGCATGGGTCAGCATATTTTGAGTGTGAAATGAAGATATAAGTATTTTTATATTAAAACCAATAATCACCCCTGATATAGAGCTAAGAGTGTGCCAGTATGGCTGACCACCATTAGATAAAATATACATTAATGCAATTTAGAATATTACAATAACAAATCAGTTTCTTACAGAGGGTGATGGCAGCAAAATGTCTACAAGTTTAGATTCAAGTGATCTACAGAAACACACCAGTGAACAGCAAGTACTTGTGCAGCAGCAGCAGACCAAGGATGAACATATAACCATGGACCTATATCGAGCCTTCATGTCTAGTGCCGGGTATAGTTTTGTTGTTGGATATTACATTAGTAGTGAGAATTTGGGGATGTGATATATACAGTTAGAAGGACAGAGATATTTTTTGTATAATTACCTTTTCCTAGGTAAAGTAAGCTTCATTTAAACAGAAAAGGAACATTGAGAATAAAGAAGAATGTGACAAAAGAATTGGAAAGAGTTGCTGTAAAAAGGAATAATAAAGGATTTATTAATTATTGAAGACAGATGGAAAGAGTGAATGACTGAGTGAGTGTATGTTAGTAAGAGTTATAAAGTGAATTGTTCATGTAATACAGTGAGTTGTTCATGTGATTACCTGTTTGTGCAGATAGAGAAAGAGTTTTAAATTCACAGAGCTCATTCTCTTAACACCCTTTTTTCTTTCATACAATTTCCAGAACTTTTTGATGCTTTGTCCATAAACTGTTTCTTAGCTTAATACATTTTTGCACTACACTGTTAACTCTTAAACAATTCCATTCGTCTTGTGACAAACCTTATAGCTCTGCTCCCATCATCACTTGATAAATTAAAGATTCCCGCATCTGTTTAAAATACCAGCTGATGTTTCTTCCACCAATTACCCATAGATATCACTTGCAACATACTACTGAAGCTGGAAAAAATCACACATCTAGCACAGGACATCAAAGATAATTTACAGTATATACAACATCTGGGTGGGAAGCCAGATTTCAATGCCCATTGTTGTAGTTAGCTGTAGGAAAAAGGAAAATTCCTCTAGTATGGGTCGGGTGGTAGGAGAAGTGAAAGAATCATGAAGAGTGGTTTGGTGAAGAGAGAGGAAGTGTTGAAGGCCTTGTGTAAGATGAAATGCGGTAAGGTGGCTGAAGTGGATGGTATTGCAGTTGAATTTCTAAAGAAAGAGGGTGACAGTTTTTTTGACTGGTTATTTAGGATTTCATTGTATGTATGGATCATGGTGAGGTACCTGAGGATTGGCAGAATGCATATATATATTGCCACTGTATAAAGGCAAGGAGTACAAAGATTAATGTTCAAACAACAGAGGTATAAGGTTACTGAGTGTGCCTGATAAGTTAAACGGGAGAGTAGTGATTGAGAGGGTGAAGACATGTACAGAGCACCAGTTTGAGGAGGAACAGTATGATTTCAGAAGTGGTAGAGGATGTGTCGATCAGGTGTTTGCTTTAAAGAATGTGTGTGTGAAATACTTAGAGAAATGGAAAGATTTGTAAGTTGCATTTATGGATACTTAAAAAGCATATGTTAGGGTTGATATAGATACCTTGTGAAAAGTCTTAAGAATATATGGTGTGCGGGGAGAGCTGTTAGAAGCAGTGAGAAGTTTTCACTGGGGGTGTAAGGCATGTGTACGAGTAAGAAGAGAGGAGAGTAATAGGTTCCAAGTGAAGGTTGGTCTGTGGTAGGGGTGTGTGATGTCACTATGGCAGTTTAATTTGTTTATGGATGGGGTGGTGAGGGAGGTAAATGCAAGGGTCTTGGAGGGAGGGGCGAGTATGCAGTATGAATGGGGTTACGGGGCCTGGGAAGGGAGTCAGCTGTTGTTTGCTGTTGATACAGCACTGGTGGCAGATCGAGTGAGGAATTGCATTATTTGGTGACTAAGTTTGGGTCAGTGCGTGAAAGTATTTAGTTGAGAGTAAATGTGGATAAAAGCAAGGTCATCAGGTTTAGCAGAGCAGATGGTCAAGTTAGTTGGGGTGTGAGTTTGACTGGAAAAAATCTGGAGGAAAAGAAATGTTTTAGATACCTGGGAGTGGACATGGCAGCAAAAGGAACCATGGAAGCGGAAGTGCGTCACAAGGAGGGTGAGGGGTTGAAGGTTCTGGGAGCACTGAGGAATGCGAAAAGAAAGGTTATCTGGGAGGGCGAAAATGGGCATGTCTGAAGGTACAGTAGTCTCAACGAAGTTGTATGGACGTCAGGTGTGGGCTATAGATGAGGATGTGCGGAGGAGGGTGGATGTGTTGATAATCAAATGTTTGAAGCAAAATGTGCTGTGAGGTGGTTTAAGTAAGTAAGAAAAGGGTAAGAGAAAAATGTGGTTGAGAGAGAGCTGAAGATGGTGTGCTGTAATGGTGTGGATACATTGAGAGAATGAGTGGGGAGAGATCAGAAGTGGAGGGGACAAGGAGAAGGGAAAGACCATACTGGAGATAGAAGGATGGAGTGAAAAAGATTTTGAATGATCAGAACCTGAACATGCAGGAGGGTGAAAGGCGTGCACGGGACAGAGTGAATTAGAACAATGTGGTATACAGTAGGACGTGCTGCCAGAGGACTGAACCAGGGAATACGAAGCAGCAAGGGAAAACCATGGAAAGGTCTGTGGGGCCTGGTTGTGGTTAGGGGGCTGTGTTTTCGGTGCATTACACATGACAGCTGGAGAATATGTGAGTAAATGAGGCCCTTTCATCGTCTGTTAATGGAGCTAACTGGCTAACGCGGGAAACGGCGAACAGGTATAAAAGAAAAGAAAGTATATATACATGTATATATACAAAATGGAGTTCCCAAGGTGCAGTTCTCTCTCCAATTCTCTTCAGTCTCTTCCTACAAAACCTCCCATAACCTCAGGCAAACCTTAACATGAAATTCCATTCGTATGCTAACGACCTCACAGTCACACCACAACACCCTGAAACCACAGTAGCAATATGAAACATGCAGCATTACATTACGCAAGTGGAGCAATGGCTCACCAAGAACACAATGTCAGCATCTCAAAAGAAATCGCCAATCACTCTTTTAACCCCACACAGACATGAATCTTGCTCACACCCTCCAGTCACTTTGAATGGTCAATCGCTCCTTCTGAACAAAACACCAACCATTCTAAGCATCACGTACGACAAACACATGACATTCACTCCCACATTAATAACATTGACACAAAAGCAACATGCAAATTTCAAGCCCTCTGAACGCTAACTGGCACCAGATTTGGACAAGAAAAAGAATCTCCAAACATCCTATATAAACACTTCATCTATGCTTCACCTGCCTGGTCTTCCATCCTGTCAAAAGCAAATATAACAAAGCTGCAAACCACACAAAATAGTGCACCCAGAACAATCACTGGCTGCCTAGCATCTACAAACTCTCAACTCCTTCACAATGAAACAAAGATCCTCGTAGCGCAGTCCCACCTCAACATGCTCAGCACTCAGTTCTATGCAACAGCGCTTTATCCCTCCCACCCAAACCACTCAATACCTGAACACCAACCCCAAGTAGAAATAAAAAGCTTACCCCTGCCTCACACTTCAGTAACCTCTACTCACAGATCCCCCATCCCCAACAAACAGAACAGTGACAAAACACATACACACTAAAATAACCCTGAAAGCACTTAACAACCGACCTCCCAACTCAGTCATAAATTACATCCCTCCAGACAGACACCCATCAACAACCACACTCCCCAGACAAACACGAGTCACACTCTCCCGCTTACGCTCTGGACATCACCCATCACTACAACACTCCAAACACAGTTTCAACATACCCTTAGACACTTCATGCCCACGTTGTAACTGCCATAAAGAAAACTCCGAGCACTTACTGCTCTATTGCCCAGCACTTTCAGCACTCACAGACTGGTAGCATAAATATCTCCAGCGTACAGTGTTGAGGTAATGATTCACAAATGTCGCCTGGTCTGCAGACTGAAAGATTTAAAATCTCAAATGTCGACGGCGTTTTACTCCTAAGCTATGGCCTTCGAATGTTATCATCAACCCGGTCATTACCTTTACTATTTCAGACATTACCCTCCAAGGTTTTTGCTGCTGAGTATTCAGAAGCAATTTCAGGTGACCTTCAGAGTTTGCAGCGTACGCGCTGGGTCTGCGGGAGGCTCACGTTAATATTCTCTAAGTACAAGAGTGAGTCGTCCTTTTGTCTGTGTGTCTTGGTCACTCGCTCACACCGACTGGTTAAGCGAGGGTTCTGTGTTTGTTTGTTGTGGGGTGTGTGTGGTTGCAGGTGTTGCCAGGGGTGGTGGCCGACTGTTGCAGGTGTTGCCAGGGGGTCCTGGGCGACTGTTGCAGGTGTTGCCAGGGGCGCCGGCCGACTGTTGCAGGTGTTGCCTAGCGCACTAGGCAACTGTTGGAGGTGTTGCCAGGGGCGCCGGCCGACTGTTGCAGGTGTTGCCTAGCGCACTAGGCAACTGTTGCAGGTGTTGCCAGGGGCGCTGGGTGTTCATTGCGACCCAGCATCACCATATGGCTGGAGAATTAATCTGGCTCTCATCTATCTCGCTCCGGGAGCCACAACCTATTGAACCAATAAGTCGCGAGATCTTGAGATTTATTACTGAATTTATGGTCTTTGATCTTCCTCGAGCGCCAAAAGCCAGGCAGTTCTCGACAGTAGGAAGCCAGGAGGCGCGGACCATTACTGGATGTGTGGGTTCTCTATCCTGAGGCTTATCACCTACGGCCACAGAGGGAGATTGTCGCGTTAGGATGGGATGGAATATTTCGTTGATCCTGACTCCTGACAGTCTGTGAAATTTCAAAGACGGTGTGGTAGTCTGTGGCCACTGTGAAGACAATGTGGTCGTCTGTGGCCACTATGAAGACGAAGTGGTCGCCTGTGGCCACTGTGGAGACGATATGAGACATGGCCACTGAGACATGAATCCTGCAGGAGTCATTACAGAGCTTTACTAACCACACAAACTTTGAGGATGTCTTGGTCGGAGAGCTGGTCCATCAGCGTCCACAGGAGACGGTTTATGTCTTACGCTCATCCTTTCCTACAGACTTTTTATGACGCTTTACCGTCTCTGCCCTGCCCCTGCATGGCCGATCCTCATACCGACTTTCCTGACGCTAAGGATCACTGTAGTGGGTGGGGAGGAACCTTCTGCTTTGTCATCCTGTCTCTAGCCTTGTAGATTAAGAAAGTGTTACCGGACTCCGTCTGCAAGTGGTTACAACACAGTTGAGAACTTACCTTCGACGAGGCAATTTTATCGTCAATGGACGGAAAGGAGTACAGCCTCGTCGAGGATTCTTCTCTCTCTAAAGGCGTCTGTCATATCTCTCCTCCTGCTTGGAGTGCATAGACGAATCTACAGGGACCCTATACGAGGGTCTTCAGGCTATCCAATATAAATATTTGCAATGTAGGATAATACTACTGTCCTCCAGCAGATAAACTCGTAGTAAACCATCAGACTGTCTCGTGCCTGCCTTCCCCAAGTGCTTCCAAGTAAATGTCATTTATCCTGAGAGGAACTGAGTACCATCATGGCTCAGGTGGATCTGAGATACTCCCATACAGGTTTAATGATAAGTAGATATTGTTTCTTAAATGCCGAAAGAGAAGACAATTTGAATATTTCTGTACGAAGTGCAATCTCCGATTTATTGATCCCTTTCCTGATTTTGGTGTGGGAGGCCATCCTTCGCCCTCCGCTGGGCAGCGTTTGAACCCTTAACTTTCCTAAGATAAGTTTCGTCCATTTACGTTCATTAATATTCCCTCACAAAACGTTGACGCGAAAATTTCGAAGCTAATGAATTATGACATAAGTTGCACAGACTTGTGAATATCGTTTTCTTGAAACATTGTTCTATTCATTTTGATCTAAACTTCACAAAGGATACAAAGTTGGAGAGACGTCATCAAAAGGGAAAATTCAGGAACACCTGATGGTAATGCCTCTTGCCTCAAGCGACTGTGTATCTTTTATCGTAAATGAATACACAGTCATTTTTTTACACAGCGCCTGCCTGAGCTACAGAGACGAGTGCCACGACTTGCCCAGGCACCCTCTCCACCACACGACCCCTCACACTCAGGTGGCAAGGAGCCAACCAATACCA
>JAUTYZ010213051.1:0-10533 GCA_032273725.1 Panulirus interruptus
CTGAGCGGAATTACATTTTCTTGTCAAGTTAAACTTTCTTTATTTTTTTCTTTAACAGACAACCCAGTCGTGGGCCAGTCAGGCCTCCTGTTGTCTGTCTTTCTCATGTAAACTCATGTATATTTTGATAGTTAGAAGGGGTAAATGAAGGGGTTGGACTGGGGAAGGTGCAAAGGAATACTGTGGAATATGAAGTAATTCAGACAACAACTGACCATTGGGTCCCTTCGAGGCTTTTTGTGACAGTGGATGATATCAGAAACTCACAAATTAGTGACTAAGGAGGCGCACGTAATGTTAGTCGTGGACTTGAGGAGAAATATTCATCAAGTCCATTCTTAAACGTATTTATGGTACTGCTTCTACCATTCTGATTGGCAAATTATTCCACATGTTCACAATCCTTTTAAAGAAAAAATGCTTCGCCTCATTCGAGGTAAAACGTTTACCCACGAATTTGTATCCATTACTACGAGTGAAATCAGATAGATTGTCTAAAAAAGATTGTTAGATCAAAATTATCAAAGCCTTTGATACGTAATTTTGAATACTTGTATCAAATCACCTCTTATCCTTCTCCTTTCCAAACTAAATAGATTCAAGTCGTTTAGTCGGCTGTCATAGGATGTTTCTAAGTCCGGGAATTATAGTGGTTGCTCGACGCTGTACTCTTTCTGCTCTGTCTGTCTTTTTTCAAATACGTTGACCAAAACTGAGCACAATATTCAAGACAGGGACGCACCAATTAACTGTAAAGAGTAAGGACGATTTGCCTAGACTTAAATACCTATAAATCCAAGAAACTTGTTCAATCTTTTCACTGCTTCTGTGCACTGCTTACTTGGTTTTAGGTCACCAGAGTCTTTTTCCTTATTTATCTTTTGCAGTTCAACAGAATTCATATTGTAACTTACCTTATCGATTTTACTACTGATATGTAAAACTTTGCACTTATCGATATCAAAATTCATTTGCCACCTATGAGCACAGTCCATTAGTTTGTCTATGTCAGTTTCAAGTTGCAGACATTTAAGTTCCATTGAAATATATTTCCCAGCTTAGTATCATCTGTGGATTTTGATATCTTTCAATGAAGCCCATTACCACTATCATTAACATATGTGAAAAAGAGAACCGGACCTAAGACTGATCCTTGTTACGTCTAACTGTTCTGAGGCTTGACCATTAATCACAACTCTTTGTTTAAGGGCAGTCAACCGATTTCCTATCCACCGAAGTACAATCCCATCAGTACCTTGTGACTTAACTTTTGCTAATAACCTTTGATGCCGAACCTTATCTAATGTTAATAAAAATCTAAATAGATGACATCAGCTGCTTTACTATCGTTATACATATTGATTATATCATAAAACAAGTCAAGCAGATTGTCAGACAAGAGCGATATCGTCGAAAATCATGCTGAGAATCGTTTATTAAGTAGCGGTCCTTTACATGTTTACAATTCTGCCTCGAAAGATGGTTTCCACAAGTTTTTCAACCGCAGATGTTAAGCTGATTAGACGATAATTTATGAATACTGGTCTTACACTGGCAAACTTCCATTTATCAGGAACTTTTGAACTTTGGATAGATCTTGTCAGGGCTTTCCATTTTATCTATTTTCATTATGTTTATTGATGATAGTATGTCTTCAACTTTTATCTCAATTTGTTACATAAAGTTCTCCTCTCCTATCAATGGAATTGGATTCGGGACACGAGTTGTTTCTTCAAACTTGAATGCATTTGCGATAAATTCATTTTGATTTTTGCCATGACTTCGTTATTTTGAACGTAATCACCGTTTTCTGTAATTAGTGGACCAGTCGACTGGGTAATGAATCCCTTGCTTCTAGCACAACAATGAAACCCCTTAGGGTTTCTTCTGCTATTTTTGGCAATATACGCTTTATATTGACTTTTGATTTGTCGTAGAAGTCTCTTTGTTTAAGCAAATTTACATAACTTACTCTATCATGCTGCTTATTGGTCTCTCTAAGCTTCTTATGAGATACTTTCTGAGACAATATGCACTTCTGAATATCACCATTTTACCACCTTACCTTCGATTTAGAAATAGATAGTCTACTGCGCATTGAAAAACATGCTCCTTCTACTACTTTGAATGTTTTACTCAAGATTTGTTCACGCTGCGTTCATGTTTCCATTGACTATATCATCCCAGATTTGCCTGTTAAGAGCAATGTGAAGATCATTAAAATTTGCAAGTCTAAAATTGAGTGTTTTTTCGCGACTGTCATGTTGACCAACATTACAGGTAGTGTTGAAAGTGACCTCAAAATTAAATCGATGGTGATCACTTGTACCAAACTTTTCTCCAACTTCAATATCATTAATGAGATCCTCATTTATAGTTAGAACTATCTCTAAACATATTCTTGTCGCAGTAGGTTTCTCGACTAATTGGATTAGGGCACTATTGAGCAAATTTTGGTAGAGTCCACGCTACTGGAAAGGGATTCCTCCCACTTAGATACCGGTATGTTAAAATCTACTACTATGCTGGAATCTTGTCCAATACAAATGTCCGCTAACTGATCATAAACCTCTTTCGTCTATCCCTGGTGTCTGTGTGGATGGCCTATAAACTAGTCCGACTGTTATTTCATTACAAATATTTTCTTTAATTTCTACAAAAATGAAGTCAACACTCTCAACGTGTACAGTATTTTTCACTATTGGATAGAAATGAACTTTAACAAAGAACAAGACACCATCGTCTACTCTATTTTCCCTGTCACTTTTAAACAGGGTGTACACTGGAACTGCGTATTTGGTAAGGAAATTTCTATTGTTGATATATAAGCAAGATTCAAAACTAGTAATGATAAAATTACCTTCCAGCGTATGATGAGTTTGAGGGATGGTTTGCAGGATACATAATTTTTTGCTTCCTTATCTATATACCCCCGGCAGACAAGGTGTAATAAAATAGATGATAAACAAGAACAGATATTACATTTAGGCAGCCACTCGGCTGAAAATACACAGCTGAGGTACTACAGATATTACAGAACTGGGAGGTCATAATAGTAAATAGATAACTAATCATGAATGACCTTAAGCTCAAGGTGGGGCTGGATATTTCACGTTTTGGTTAAGCACATGAGTGAGGTGTATCTACACAGTCAGGATGGCAGATATACAGGAAGGTTTACAGAGTAAATACTATGGTTCACACAGTATGTACTTAGTGATAATTAGTTGAACATTAAGTGTTGAATAGTTACAGTAATATAACTGTTGACATACCACATAGCCTAATTAAAAGAAAATTGAGCTGTTCACTTGCTTAGCTTTACTTGTTCATGGATTGTTTATGACATCTACAATGGTAGGTATAGCACTGTTCTTATATCTGTGTGTACGAGCTCTGTATAGTACAAGTCGATTGTAGTGATGAATGACGATCATTTGGGGAGGGGCGCCAGGAGGGAGGAGTTCTCTGTGACGTGGGTGTGTCAGCAGTTTATTGCCAAACTGCCGTGTGAGCTGCCGGTGTTGGTCGAAGAGAGTGGACGGGTTCAGCAAGGCGAGGGCCTCTTGGTTGGTAGTGTAAGATAGTCCCAGGATGATTCTGCATGCTCATTTCTGCACTCTTTCCAGATGGTGACTGTCACTGAGGAGGACCAGGCTGGGGTGGCAGAGGTGAGCTCCGGTTCTGTATCTATTTCAGAGCTCAAATGGTGGGACGCGTGCTCAGTCGACGGAGGAGGTAGAGACTGTATGAGGAAGATTTAATGATAGTGCTGACAAGAATCTTCCATTTTAAGCCGTCGTCTATAGTGACACCATGAAGTTTGAAGTCTCTGACTACCTGGGAGATGTCAGGGCCTAGTGTGATTTCTGGGGAAGGATGTTGTCTGCATCCAGGTTGATGTGAATCATTACAGTCTTGGCGTGATTGATGGTGACGTCATGCTGAAGGGCACGGTGATGCTAAAGATGGAGTCGTCTATATACTTCCAGCGATGCTTTGTGTCCCTCAAGGGGTAGTGGTTAAGGTTTAGGAAACAGATCGACCCCATCTTGGTGTGTGTGTATGTGTGTGTGTGTGTGTGTGTGTGTGTGTGTGTGTGTGTGTGTGTTAGAAAATGATGTGAGCAATGGCCAGTCGCCTGGCCATTGCTCCCTACCCTTATCAACTTGACAAACGAAGCCTAACATACTCACCGGCCGCTTGAACCTACCCTCACCAACCTAACCACTGAAGCCCACCGCATTCGTCTGCCACTTCTGCAAACTCTCATCAGCCTAACCACTGGTACCCTGTACACTCTCCTGGCCACTGCTGTGCATCCTCATCATCCGCACCACCTCTGCACACCACACTCGCCTGGCCGCTGCTGTCCAGCTTAACGAAACTAACCACCGTTACTCGCCCTCACTAGTCCCACCACTGCGGCCCACCACACTCGTCTAACCACTGCTGTCCAACTTACCGAAACTAACCACTACTATCCGCCTCTCATTAGTTTACCCATTGCAGCCCGCGACATTTTCTCTAGGTACATAAATACCACGTACAAATCCAAATTCTTTTCTCTCTCCAAGTATTTCTCACAATATCTTCAGAGCAAACATCTGGTCCACAGATCCTCTACCACTCCTGAAACCACATTGCTCTTCCCCAGCCAGGTACTCTGTGCATGCCACCATCCTCTCAATCACTACTCTCTCAGACATCTTACCAGGTGTACTCAAAAGACTTATACCTCTTCAGCTCGAACATTCTATCCCCCCCACCCCCCCCCCCCCCTTGCACTATACAGGCATTTCCGCCAGTGCTTAGACATCTCACTTTGGGCCATACATACACTAAATATCTTGATTAACCAATCAACATACTGTCACCCCTTTTCTTAAGAAATCTAAGTACACTTCCATCCACTCCAGCTGCTCTGCCACATCGTCTTATGCAAGGCTTTCACCATCTCTATTTTCACTAAACTATTCTATATAACTCTGTCACTCCTTATACCTCCTTGCCCCAAACACCCCACATCTACCAAACTATCATTTAACACATTCAACAGTCCTTAAAAGTACTCCATTTCTTTTTTCACCTCTTCTTTGCCTTTTACCACTTCCTACTCTCCTTCCCTAACTGATGCTCTAATTTGTTCTCTTATTCTTCTCACACCATTCACCTTCTTCCATAAGTTTATTTCTCCTTCTGATACTGCCAATACACCCCAACTCTCTCTTGCTTCTCCTTCAGCCCATGTGCCTTCTTCTTGACCTCCTGCCACTTTCTTTTGTACCCCTCCCAACCAGTCGTACTCTGTCACTGCAGGTACCATCCACACATTTCTCTTATGAACTTAACTTTCTCATCCCACCACTTCCTACCCTTTCTCACACGCCCACCTCCCACCTTCCGCATACCACACACCTCAGCCAGACTCGTGAGGACCTCTTCCCTAAACACCCTCCACTCCTCGCCCACTCTCCTTATTTCATTGACTGTTACCTACTTCACTCAAACTCTCTTAAAATCTCTACACACAAGATATCTTTCCAAGCTCGTTCACTTCTACCTCTTTTGCTACCTTGTCATCTCCTCTGTTCCTAAATCAGCTACAAAGTTTTACATTCGCCTCCATCAATATATGATCAGACAACCTACCAACTGCCCCTCTCAGCACATTCACATCCAACAGTCTCTCCCTTGCACGCCTTTCTGTTAGTACATAAACCAATGGTGGCCGTCGATCCCCATTCCCACTTACCCACAAGTGTTTCTGTAAAAGCATCATTTTCCAACCAAAGTATTCTCAACTACCAATCATTTTCCAGCACACAACTGAACAAGCTGTTCACCTTTTTCATTTATACCGGGTACCCCCAAATCCTCTCCATTATACCCTCAATTGCCACATCACCCACCCTTGCATTCAAATCGCTCCCCACAACGACTCGATCCCAAACGTCAAAAATTGCTGAATCACTCAACCAGCTTCTCTCAAAAGACGCCTCTCCTCCATCCTTTTCCAGCCATGTGAGTAAGCACTGAAAATCATTCACCTCTCGCACGAAATCTACTTCCATTTCCACACACATCAGTCCGTAAGTCGCTTTCTTACATTCTCTAAAACATTTCCACAACTCTCTTTTAATCGGATTTTCCACCCTTTCCATTGCACTCGCCCTCACGCTAACCCCAGACTTTATCCCATAGACGTTCCCAAACCATTCTTCCCTCTTCCCCTTAAGCTTAGTTTCACTCAGAGCCAGAAATCCAAGTTATTTTCCCTAAACATATCACTTATCTCTCCCTTCTCATCTTCGTTACATCCACACACTTACAAACTCCCCAGTCTGAGCCACTAAGAAGAGAGACCATTCCTTGCTTGGATCCTTCCTTACTTTCAGAAAGTAACAATACAGAGAGGCGAAGGTGTCCGTTCCCCACACTCTCGCCCCAATTGCGGCACGCACATGATACGTGGGTAGTTTTCTTACTTCCCTGACCCCCTACCGATAAAGGAAACTTGTCATTTAGGATAAAAGAGTCGAGTGAGTTAAGTGTTGTCAAGTGTCAACGGGCGGCCCGTGAATGCGTCACGGTCAGCAATGCTAACCGCTACGCCTTCCTTCTTCCTCCTGTCGCCTACGGGAATGAATCCCGCCAAAATATTTCACCGGATCTCACACGCATGCGCAGTAAGACTCAAAGCAAAGCCACGCGCAGAATCAACTGACATTAACGTCTCGTAAAATGTCGATCATGACAATTTCATGTGTTATATCATGAGGACGCCATATCATGAGGACGCCAGGAAAACCAAAAGTAGGAAAAAAAAGTGTTTGTTTGCAAGAATAACAAGACACCAGTGGCCAATTGAGGCCAGTGGTGACACCTGGCAAATTTAGTTAGCCAGTAAAGTTACTGCGTTCATCGGCAATCACCCAACTAAGTAACGGCATTCAGCCAGCCAAGTAACGGTATTCATCACCATTCAGTCAGCCAAGTAATGATATTCATCACCATTCCGCCAGGCAAGTAACGGTATTCATCACCATTCAGTCATTCAAGCAACAGTATTCATCACCATTCAGCCAGAAAAATAACGGTATTCATCACCATTCAGCCAGCCAAGTAACGGTATTCATCGGCATTCAGCCAGCCAAGTAACAGTGTTCATCATCATTCAACCAGCAAAGTAACAGTATTCATCACAATTCAGCCAGCCAAGTAACAGTATTCATTGGCATTCAGCCAGCCAAATAACGGTGTTCATCACCATTCAGCCAGCCAAGTAACAGTATTCATCATCATTCAGCAACCCAAGTAATGGTATTTATCGGTATTCAGCTAGCCAAGTAACAGTGTTCATCAGCATTCAGCAAGCCAAGTAGCAGTATTCATCACTATTCAGCCAGCCAAGTAACGGTATTCATCGGCATTCAGCCATTCCAAGTAACAGTATTTATTATCATTCAGCCAGCCAAGTAACGGTATTTATCGGTATTCAGCCAGCCAAGTAACGGTTTCCATCACCATTCAGCCATGCCAAGTAACAGTATTCATCGACATTCAGCCATTCCAAGTAACGGTATTCATCATCATTCAGCCAGCCAAGTAACGGTATTCATCGGCATTTAGCGAGTAAAGTGACAGTATTCATCACCATTCAACCAGACAAGTAACTGTATTCATCACCATTCAACCAGACAAGTAACAGTATTCATCATCATTCAGCCAGCCAAGTAACGGTATTCATCGGCATTCAGCCAGCCAAGTAACAGTGTTCATCATCATTCAGCCAACAAAGTAACAGTATTCATCACAATTCAGCCAGCCAAGTAACAGGATTCATCGGCATTCAGCCAGCCAAATAACGGTGTTCATCACCATTCAGCCAGCCAGCCTTTTTTCGTCTGTTTCCTGGCGCTACCTCGCTGACGCAGGGGGTGGAGATGCTGTTTCCTGTGGGGTGGGGTGGCGCCAGGAAAGGATGGGGGCGAGCAAGTATGAATATGTTCATGTGTATATGTGTATATGCATGTGTATATATATGTATGTATATATGTATATGTTTATATGTATATGTATGTATTGTGCATGTATGTGCATGTATGTGCGTGTATATCAGTGGATGGGTCTTTCTTCGTCCGTTTCCTGGCGCTACCTCGCTGACGCGGGAAACAGCGATCAAGTATAATAGAAAAATGAATATATATATATATATATATATATTGATTGATGCCCCATTCGGGAAGCATATTTTACATATATATAGCAAGACCAAGGCTAAAGTAATATAGGTTATAAGAATTATTCATTTCATTCAAATCAACGTTCCTTTGCCCATCTTCAGGAGTATATTGAAAAAACTATAATATACCTGAAATATAAAATGATACAATTTGATTAAAAGTTCCCTAAAACTTTTCTTTATGAACTATCATCAGAAAATAACAAGTGGATTACAATTTCATAAAAGGATGATTGGTTGTTTGGGCTTTAGGCCTATCAACTACCAGGGTCATTAAGGCCGTCAACGTCAAGCTACATACACCAACCGAAAAATCTTTAACACCTTCTTCCAGTGTAAAAGATAATTAAAAGACCACATACACTCTCACTGTGCATGTGGCCCATCATAAAATACACCCATACCACAATTTGTCCTGCAGGACTAATGACATGCCTCATAGGTTGTAAAACCTACACAATTTCTCCAGCATTTAAAGAATATCCTCACTCCATACACGAAATTAAAAATACAAATTCATTTAAAATGTTCCAAAACTTATCGGAATCAGTTAATGTTACATGATAACTGGTAAACCTAGTAAAATAAATGGTGACCCCTCTTACATAGAACAGTTCCAACGACATTTAAACAGTAATGACACAAACATCCAATTTACAGTTGAGACAAACTTTATTGTCTCCTTTGGACATATGTATCAAACGTAAATAACAACTTCAGTAACACTGTTTACCGTTTACGACTATCATTCCATTGCACAACACCTATTCAAAATCAACCCAATCAAAACACTTATAAATATACAAAATTTATCACATGATCTGTTACAAGATAACTTGTAAAATAACTTACAAAATGTCACAGAATATCCGCACAAAACAAAGCAGCTTATAGTTCCCTATATATTGAAAGACATCTACACTCACTGGCGTCTGTTTCAGTACTGACTTGTTCTGACTGTGGGTTGTTATTTCAAACTGGGATTAGTTAACTTGTTTCAGCAAAACTTTGTAAAAGTGGTAAAAAAAAGTCACTTTTTTACAAGTAATTGATAAAGACAACAAATTAGTATCTATTAGTAAATAATAAATATGTTAGAATAGAAATACGTTATCTCAAAAATAAGAGAAAACGCTATATTAATTGGGGTAACTAATGTAACTCAGGTTTATCTCATTGTAGACAATGGTACTTGCTGTATTATTGCCATTTAGTTCAGGTTCAAATTGTTTGATGTGTAGAAATTCAGTTATTCTGAGGTCTCTTTCCTTGTTACCATGATCTATCATAAAAAAGTTATTGGAACGTAATTTATGACTGGATTGGTGGCAATATTCCCTCATTAAAGAGTGAGGTTGGTTCGTCACGAGTTGGTCAGTTCTTGAGAATCTACCGCAGTGTTTTAAAGTGTCTGGTAGTACAACCAACATACCTGACATTACAGTCAGGACATGAAAACTGGGAACTGGTTCCTTATTTAGCCTTTTGTGTATGATGTCCATAGACGGGAAATGTAATATCCCTGACGTTCTGAGCAACAGTGTGTTTAGTTTGTTGCTATGTCCTGAAAAAATCTGCATCAAATCTAAATGGGTAACCATTAGTCGAGAAAAGGAATTGATTGCTTCCATTTCTGTATGAAGGAGTGACCTCCAAGAAAAAAAAAATGAAACTCAATTTTGTAATAGTATAATATTCTATAACACACAAATACGACACACCCGCATAAATATGACCTGTTCAGGGTATGATAAGGCATATGTGTGTACCGACGGCAGCATCACCTCCTCCAGCTCTCCTAGTCCGGGCATATGAATACATCCCAGCACATTCGCCGTCACGTGCACACTCCTAGCCACTTCGTAATCGATTTTGGCGAGCAAGTCTCGTGTTTTACTGTTGCCAACGCCAAGACGCAAACGTCATCTCGTTGGAGAGGATCCATCCGCCCCAGAATGCAAGGTCCCCATTTGTATACTGCCGAGCAAACTGGAGCATCGCCTTATGATATCGTTCCTCGAATTTCATCTATGGCAGGAGTACCGTGTTGACATCCTGCTTTATGCAACCTTCCTACGGTATCCACTGACACACACGGATGTCGTCACGCCTGGACGGTGACTGCGTTGGTAACATGACTCTTCTGCAACTCGGTTACAACTCAGGACCCAAATTCGCCGTAAGCAGAGAGAAGCTCGAAAAGCAGCCATTCCCCTGGACTCCCCGCCCACCTGGTACGATACCCTCCGTAAACTCCCTGACCTCTCGCATGTCTATGGGAAAGGGTC
>JAUTYZ010213160.1:0-10533 GCA_032273725.1 Panulirus interruptus
AAGCAGCATTCCATAAATACAGATGTCAAAAATACTTGCCCACTTTCTTAGCTTAAACAAGAGAGCTAACCATCCTCAGGTTAAATTAGAGGTCTTTGTTTATAATAGGTAAAGAGCTAATTATGACTGGTAATTTTCAGAGGTTCTGTAAGCTGCTACGTGAAGTATGAATAAGAAATTTGAGCAGCAGTACCTTTCAGTCATCATAGGACATAAAAAAATTAGTTTCATGTATTGTTTACCAGTAATAAAGAAAAGAGATCTGGATAAGAGGTACCTCAACAAAGGTAGAGAACAAAGAGGTAGCAATCAATATAATCACATGAAGGAGAAATAAGAATGGGATAGAGGCTTGCTTACCTGCATGATCTTCTGTCTCAAAAAATCCATCTTAGCATTTTCACCATGTACTAGCATAACGTTCTTTGGCTCACAATGTCGAATCAGCTGCATGATCCCCTTGGCATCTGCATGAGCGCTGAATGACATATACTGTTGGAAAAACAGAAATCCCCTTAACTATCACTTTATCATCATGGACAATCATTTTGAAGGGAAGCAATGAGAGGGCTATAAAAAGAATCTCAAAATTATTGTGTGAAGCAGCTAACTACATCTGTTCGTAGGGTAAGTACAGTGTCTGTTTATCTATATATCTGATGCCTGTTCCCTCTGGAAACTTCCTCAAGGGGGTGGCCACGGCTAAAGAGTCACCATAACTGGTGGAATCCAGTGTTGCTTCTGAGCCTTTAGTACCTCACCCTTAACAGGCCACTGGCAGAGGGCAACTCTAGCACAATGTTTCCATAGGTTCCTACCTAATGTTCCTACTGACATCTACCTAATGTGTCTACAGTATGTAGAGCTGAAGAAGATGAGTGGTATCCAGAGTGCAAACAAGAAAGGGTAAATCATACATGCCTGAAGAGTGTGATTTCAGATAGGTGTATGTCTGGTGGAGTTAAGTTTAAGAGTGAGTTGGCAGAGCAATTATTTATTTAGTGCTTGTCAGATCATTTTGGTGTGTATGTGTTTTGTCAGTGCCATGTTTGATGAGGTAATGGGGATCTGTTAGTATAGGCTGCTGAAGTGTGAAGCAAGAGTAATCTTTTCATCAAACCTTACATTAAGTACATAAAACACTTTCTTATGATTATGATATGTTCTGACCACAATCTGTGGCCTACATTTCTCAAATATGTATACATCCTAAATCCCACATTGTATGGTCCCAAAGACTGTGGATCTTTGATATAATAGCTGTATTTCTGGAATACTATTTCACTTTCACTTAAACTTCCCATTTACATGAGATGGGCCAAGTACATACAGCCATTCAGTTTACTCACACTCATTCTCCACCTTTAAAATGTTGAGTATGCTGAAGTGAACATGGGTTTCAATGCAAACAAAAGTACTTCTTTATGTTTCTCTTGACATGCTAAGGTAATTCAACACATGAGACCAAATAATGACATATATCTAAAGTCTGGATGTATAATATAATTACTAACATTACAAAATCTGTAACATATACCCCTACCATAAAATACCACAATTCAAATGCAATAAAACCCATAAAAATTCAGCTACATATAGGTCATTGTATATCCATGCTTCTCTTTTCTTTCTTGTTTTCATGCTTGTTTGCCATTTCCCATGTTAGCAAGGTAGCACCAGGAAAAGATGAAGAATGGCCCCATTTGCTCAAATCCACACTCTGGTTTTCATGTATAATGAACCAAAGCCAGAGCCCCCATCCACAGCCAATACCTTCATTCCTTCGGGGTAGGGAGAACTTTCTCAAAAAATTAGTCACATATCAAAAGTACAATATTATTCAGAATTTTCCTTTGCACATTTCTTCCTTGACCCTCCTTTAACATGAGTTTACCATCATGACCAATGACAGATGTTTAAAGAAAGTGAACCTACTGCAAAACAATTACTTTAGTAAGAATTAATGTTACCAACCCAAAAATGTAGATGCAATTAAAAACATGACTAGCTAATGAAATCATAAGTCCAAAACATTTTGCTCACTTCAACAGTTAAGTTGACTTCTACACTCGTTCTGTTCTCAAAATCCACCTTCTTAGCACCGTTAAGGATCTTGTGACCAACCGTACCCTGGACACAGTATCCTGGCATGATCACCTGTAACAAGAACACAGAAGACATCAAAATTTATCATTAATCAACTCAATAATAATTTTTTTAAATCATTATCAAAAATTATATTTTTCCAAAACTCCCACCTTCACCATGCTATGGATACTTACTGACCTTCATCCAAAAACATGTATTTGTAATATCTTTCCAGCATATTAACATGATGCTTTCATTAATAATGTCCTGGAAACATAACAACTTGCTAAATAGGTACAGTCTCCCAAAAAAGTATCGGCCCCTTTTCTCATTGAAACAATGTAGCACAATGGACGAAACATTCTGCTATTTTACTGTGAGACCTGCATGATGTTGGTACGCCTGCCATATGTTATAAGTTTATGAACGAGCGTGCTCCATCCTTCGTATCATATAATAATGTAGCGAGAATACATCAGTGGCAGTGAAATATATTTATATTTGTATATTTTAGCTGAAAATCCATAAGCAACACTAATATCCAAAACTCAAGGAAAACTCTGGTTTCTGTTATAGTTGCCATATATTGAATAACGTTAGGTTACGTTTGGCAGTGGTAATTCAGCATAGAAAATAAAATTAGAAACATTTTTATCTCATTCAATATTATTGGAACGTCTACCAATCAATATTTGGTATGTCCACCACCTGCATCAGTTACACTATTCAGCCGGTTGGGCATAGCTGTTGTGCAGCGCGGCCGACCACTCCGTGGCTTGTCCATGGTGGTGCCGGTGTCAGCGTGCCTCCTGATCCACCGGGCTACTGTGTGATGGGAAATGCCAAGGCGTCGTGCTATCTCCTTATTGCTAAGGCCTACGTCGTGAAGGGCGATGATGCTTCCTCGTGTTGCCTGTGACGTCTCCATGGTGTTTGTCAATCCCATGGGTTGGCTTGACAACAACGACTTGTAGTGTGAATCAGATACTGTTTCGTTTTCGTCACGAATCATCATATGATATGCTATGATCACATTTGTTACGTAATCAGCTGAGGCAGATATAATATAGAATAGCAGGAAATCATGTTTCCATTATGGCTGTCACTATAAAATACCCATACTTACTTGCAAATGATTTCAATACTGCATCATAGTAAATAATACTGCATTCGAAGCGAATCGACTGAAACCAGCTGAAGAAACTATGCAACTGTAAATCCCTATTTGGCTGTCATATTATCTGAGATGCATTAATTTGTGGGGTTACACATGACGGTAGTGGTTATGCATATACGATCACATTTCATCCAATTTCACTACCTTATGTAACACACGGTGGTATACTGCAGCAGGTATAGTATTTAGCGCGTGATGAAAAGAGAGAAAGGTGCAACTGAAGTTGGATTTCTGAAGAAATTTTCTTTTTCTTTTGTGTGTGCACTGTGTATGCACGTTTGCGTGTGAGTGTAACTACCTATTTGAAATTACGATTTTGTCCTGTAAAGAGAGATACTTTTATACTCGCAAGGCCCCATCTCTTGAGCTCTCTCTTCAACCATATAACTTTTTAAACTTCCATTTGCTGTCCACTTTCACAATGCATTAGTTTATTCCAATCATCCACTATAAAAATATGTATTTACATTTTCTTCAAAAAGTTTCTTACTTAATTTCATGTTATTTCCTCTGGTTGTTTCATCCCTACATTTTTCGTAGAGCTTTTCACCGTCTGCATCATCAACCTGCCATAAGAAAATTAAGTTGTGTACACAAATTTATGGCCTCGATTCTTTCTCCGTAAGTCACCTATCTTAATCCTGGTACCTTCTCTGTTGCCCTCCTCTGGACCTTATCTGTTAGCTCTTTGTGCTTCTTTAGATACGGTGACTAAACCTAAGAAGTACATTCTAGTTTTGGCTTTATGTAGAATGTGAACAGCTTGATAAGTTTTTATCTATGAATCTGAATGCATTTCTAATTTCGTGTAATTCCCTATTTCGCATTACCTACTTGTACTATTTAGGGAGGTAGCCTTACTCTCGTTGGGGTCCATAGTTTATGTACATGTGTGTGTGTGTGTGTTTGTGTATGTGTGTGTGTGTGTGTGTGTGTGATTATTGAATGTGATTACCATTTGTATGTTAAGGGGAGAAAGTATTAAACTCGTGTTGCCCCGTCTCTTAATCTTGCTTATATATACCATGTCTTTACTCCTTTATATGTATACACACGAACACACCCCAGCCTGAGCCAGGTACCTATTCATCGACCAGTCCTGAGGGGAGGAGGATACTAATAAGATTAGGAAGAATTATAAATGATAATAGTAGTGACAATGGCAATAGTAATAATAATGACAATGACATTAATAGTAATTAAAATGACGACACTAATAATGATAATCATAATCATGATAATGATGAAATTCAGTTTTTAATACTTGTTCACAGTTTCCTGCGTTAGCGAAGTAGCGCCAGAAACAGAAGAAGGAAAGGCCTCATTCCCTCACATCCATTCTCTATCTGTCGTGTGTAATGCACCGAAACCACAGCTCCCTATCCACATCCAGGCCTCACAGACCTCTCCATGGTTTACCCTGGCCGCTTCACATGACCTGGTTCAGTTCACTGATAATACTTCGACCCCTGTATAACATATCGTTCCAGTTCACTCTATCCCGTGCACGGCTTTCACCCTACTGCATGTTAAGGCCCTGATCACTCAAAAGATTTTTCACTCCATCCTTCCATCTCCAATTTGGTCTCCCCCATCGCCTTGTCCCCTGCACTTTTGACACACATAACCTCTTTTTCAACATTTCCTTACGTATTTTCGCTATATGTTCACACCGTTTCAGCGCACCCTCTTTAGCTTTTTTCAGCCACACACTTCTTATTACCAAGCCTCTCTTTTAACCTCTTATTACTTATCATATCAAACCAACTCACACCACATATTGTCCTCATACATTTCATTTCCAACACATCCATCCTCCTCCGCACATCCTCATTTATAGCCCAAGCCTCGTATCCATACAATAGTGTTGGGAAAATTATACCTTGAAATATACCCATTTTCGCACTCACGGATAACGATCTCTCTCTCTATCTCGACATATTCTTTAATGCTACCAGAACCTTCGTCCCCTCACCCATCCTATGACTCACTTTCCCTTCCATGGTTCCATTTGCTGCCATATGCTCTCCAAGGTATGTAAAACACTTCACTTCCTCCAAATTTTCCCCATTCAAACTCACATCCCAACTAACTTGTCCCTCTACCCTGGTAAATCTAATAACGTTACTTTTATTCACATTTACTCTCAACTTCCTCCTTTCACACACTCTCAGACTTTCGCAGTTTCTCGCTCGAATCTGTCACCAGTGTCGAGTCATTAGCAGACAACAACTGACACTTCCCAGGCCTCCTCATCCCCTACAGACTGCATACTCGCCCATCTCTTCAAGACTCTTGCATTTACCGACCGCACCATCCCATCCATAAACAAATTAAACATCCATGGTGACATTATACACACCCTGCCGCAGGCCAACCTTCACTGGGAAGTATTCACTCTCCTCTCTTCCTACTCTACTTCTATCAAACCTATCATATGCTTTCTTCAGATCCATACATGCCACATACAAATACTTCTGTTTCTCTTCGTATTTCATATACACATTCTGTAAAGCAAATACCTGATCCAAACTACCACTTTTGAAACTGCATTGATCCTCCACAATCAGATGCTCTATACATGCCTTCACCGTTTCAATCACCACTCTCCCATACAACTTACCGTACACTCTCAACAAACATATACCTCTGTAGTTTAAACACACACCTTTGTCCCCCTTGTCTTTATACAGTGGCCATATGCATGCATTCCGCCAATCCTCAGGCACCACATCATGATCCATACATACACAGATAATCTTAACCAACTAATCAACAATACAGTCACCTGCATTCTGCAGTACCTTCCATTCCATCCGCCTTGCCACAATTCATCTCACGCAAGGTTTTCACTTCCTCTGTCTTCACCAAACTATTCTCCATGACTCTCTCATTTCCCATACCATCCCAACCCAAACATCCTACATCTGCCACTCTATCATCAAACACATTCAACAGTCCTTCAAAGTACTCACTCCATCTCCTCATCTCAACACTATATGTCAACACTTCCCCATTGCCCCCTTCACCAATGTTCCTATTTGTTCTCTCCTGTTTCTCACACTGTTTACCTCCTTCCAAAACATCTTATTCTCCTTGAAGTTTACCGATACTTGATCATCCCTTGTCTAATGTACCATCTTTTTTCAACTCCTGCACCTTCCTCTTGATTTCTTGCCGTTTTTTCTTATACATCTCCCAACCATTTTCACTCTCTCCCTGTAAGTACCGCCCATAAGCCTCTTTCTTTTCTTTCATTACCAGCTTTACTTTGTCATCCCACCACTCACTTCCTTTTATCACTTACCCATCTCCCACCTGACGATTACCGCACGCTTCTCTGTCACATGCCACCGCCGCTTTCCTAAATACCTTCCATTCCCCGCCCACTCCCCTAACTTCGTTTACTCTCACTTTTTGCCATTTTACACTAAATTTCTTCTTGTATTTCTTCACAGAAGTCCCTTTTCCAGGCTCAATTACTTTTACCACTATCTTCCCACCCATAACGTTTCCTCTTTTCCGAAAACCGCTACAAATGTTCACCCACGCCTCCCACCAGCTGCCCCTCTCATCACATTTACATCCAAAAGTCTCTCTTTTGACTCTTTCAATTTCTATATAACCCAATAATGCCCACTGACCATCTTTCCTACGTATTCTTGTGCATGTCCCTCTTTTTAAACCAGGTATTTCCAGTCACCAGCCTTTTTCAGCACACAATTCTACAAGCTTTTCACCATTTTCATTTATTTTTCATTTGTGCCGGTAACCCCGGAAAATTTATTGTGCACCCCATGCTCATCCTGTGAGCGGTAGAGCAAAAGGATTACAAAGGCCACAAAGGGTCTTCTTCAGACCACAGTGTGCTAATATTACATAGATTGTTGTAAAGCTGATTCATTGTATTTGCTTCATTACATACATTGCATAGTTTTACTTCCTAGATGCAAAAAGAGGATATACACTTATATTTTTAGGTGTCTTCCTATTAACAATAAGGGCGTGACATTTCTTGCAAGGTTTGTTTTGACCTATCCCTTAAAGGCTCTATTTTTTCACATTCTAAGACATAGTGTTCTAGTTTGAGTCCAAATCTATGGCCACAAACTTTACAATTCACATGACTGACATCTCCAGATAGGCCAAAACACCAGTAGTACCTATAGCCTTGCTTCAGTCTGGCAATTACATCTTGTTAACTTCTGATCTTACTACTTTCTCCATATACATGTTTTACTTTCCACATTTCACTATGATGGAAAATGTTTATACTTGGGCTTATCTGAACTCGTCTACGTGCTTCAAAGAGGTCAGGTACTTCCATTTCTAATTAGAGTTTTGAGGCTGCTGATTGACAAGCCAATGTTGTTTTCAACGTCACCTTTACTAAACGCAAGTTTGGCTAAAGCACCAGCTTTGTAATGCACACAGAGGCCTATATAAGAGGATATCCATAACAATTTGATTTGAATCCCTTGAGCAATAATGTTTGCATATTTGTCTCTGGCTCCAGAGACCATCATGTTACATTCTGATCTCAGGATGTTAAGGGCAAGTAGGGAAGATAAAGAATCAGACATAATCAAGCTGTCTGTAGCAGTGATTTCTGCCAGCCCAAGAGCGTAAGTATGGCGGACAATGCAGTTTGTAGGGTAGATGCCCATTTGTTTATTCTAACATTTTTATCTAATACAATTCCATTGGGCTGGATCACAATGGCAGCACTGCTTGCCTTCCCAGTGGCATAATTGCGAGAACCGTCAGTATAGAAAAACTAGGCTATGTTATTTTCAGTCTGGAATTTCTGTACATGTTCAAGAGCACTAGTTTTGTCCAAGCTTTGAAGGTGAAGATTATAAGTAATTAGATTCTTAGGTGGATAAGTAGGTGTAGTGATGTCAAAGAGAGTTATATGCCAGGAAGGCAGGAAATGCTGCTGCTTCCAAATTACGTACTCCAAACATTGTCATGTGGTGGCCTATTATTTGGATCTATTGAGATTCGCTTGTGCCATGGCATATATGGTTTAACAAATCCTTAGAAACAACACTATCTGAATCACCACGCAGAAGTTTTAGTCTTATCATAAGATTGATTTCAAGTATTCACATTGCTGAACACCCATGCCCCCCAATACTAAAATCCAATACTAATACCCGATGTCTTGCATCAAAACTGTAGACACACTCACTAAGCTGCTATCAAAACGCTTGTCTCACGATCTTTCTCCTCATGGCGAGATGCATAAGCACTGAAAATCACCCATCTCTCGCAATCCACTTATAATTTTACGCACATCAGTCGATCTCACTTTCATACACTCTTTCACACACACTCCCGCAAATCCTGTTTCAGCTGTAGTACTAGACCTTCCTTAGCTTTTGCCCTTACGGCCAACACCTGACTTTACTATTAATTCATTTTCAAACCACTTTCCCTTTCCCCTTGAGCTTTATTTAACTCTGATCATAAGATCCAGGTTCCTTTCCTCAAACATATCACCTGTCTCTCCTTTTTTCTCATCTTGGTTACATCTATATACATTTAGACACCCCAGCCTGAGCCTTCGCGGAGGATGAGCACTCCCCAATTAATTCCTTCTTCCGTTCCATTTTTCAGAAATTGAAATGCAAAAAGGGGGATACAGCACCTTCTCCTCCTCCGACCCCTCTTAGTCGCCTTGGCTGCTTGTATGCCCCCACCACTAGCTAGATCACGCAGTGCTCGGCAAGCTGCTGCGTTACATGACTACTGTGTGGCCATTGGCAACTCAAGGGTGAGCCATTTTAATAACTGTTTTTTCATTTACACCTCGAAGCTTTGGAACTCTCTCCCCTTTAATGTCTTTCCCAGTAACTAAGACCAAGCACATTTGAATATAGGTTTTTCACTTGCTCCAAAATTCGTAAATACTATCTCTTGTTTCTTCTTTTTCCCTTCTCATTAACCTCTCTATATATTGGTTAAGGCCCGACCTTGATGTGGACTTTTGTCAGTAGCTGGAGCCTCCAACGTAAAAAAAGTAACTAAAGGTGTGTGTAAGGGGGATAGGGAAGTAAGTCAGTTGTTGTTTGTTGATGACACGGCGTTACTGGCAGGTTCGAGTGAGAAACTGTAGAAGCTGATGTCTTAGTGAGAGAGAGTTTGTGAAGGACATTTTTGCAGCACTAGAAAGAATATAAGACGATGATGGAGTAAATAAGGGGGGGAAAAATGAGCTCTGGGGAGTATGAACCGCATAGAATCCAGAGAACAGCTTAATTACAACGTCGGATTCTGGAAAACGACAGTACCAAGAAATGGTACGTCTCAGAGTGTGGAAATTCCACAAGGCTAGAAGAAAATCGATGGCGGGTTGTACATCCAGAGTGAGGAAGGCCCAGGCTCTATTATTAGGCCGGAGGAGTGGCGAGGGAGGGACGCAGGGAGTGGCAAGATACAGAAAGGGGGGGTGGTGGTAAGACAGGAAGCGACGGAGGGGGTGTTAGATGGATAGGTGTTGGACAGGGAGTGATAAGACAGAAGGGAAGGGAGTGTACGGGGAGGGAGAGGGAGGGGGACAGTTAGATAAGAAAGACAGGTGGAAGGGAGACAGAGAGATATGAGTGGAGGGACAGGTAAGGTAAACATACTCACAGTCTGTTTACTCGTACTTAGCTCACAATCTGTCACATCTTTTTTCCCGAGAGATGGCAGTGAGGCTTACGCGGTTCGACCCCACTGGTATAGATGATGACGATGATAGGTTGGTATAGACTCATGGTAGACGATGTGGGTAATGGTGTATTACGGTATGATAGGGATGATGTTCAAGCGTGAGATGAATAAAGATGGTAAATGGAATTATAGGGAAACATGGGAAATCTAACTTATGGTTGACTTAGACGTAGTACAGATAAAATGAATAAAATCAATAAAATAAAACGAAAGATGAAGTTATGCATTGTGAAAGTTGTTTTTTTCTAATATGCATAGAACTTAAATCGCGCTTCAGATAGGTCAGATAACACAAAATGAAAATGAAAACGAGATAACTTTTACAGGAACTTGAGTACACCCACGATGAAATATTAAGACCAAAAAAGATCTATTTTTTTCTTTGCAAAACATTGAAAATTTCCCGTCTCTTATACTGTTATGTGATAAATTTTTCTGTCCGGAGAATTGTTATAGAATACAGCAGATGTAGCACACACACACATACACACACACACACACACACACACACACACACACACACACACACACACACACACACACACACA
>JAUTYZ010213270.1:0-10531 GCA_032273725.1 Panulirus interruptus
TTTATATGTACTCGCACCACTTGCCAGATGCTTCTGGTATTATTGTACAGGGGTACCAAGTGACAGTACTAGGATCCCGATTCCTCTATCAAGGAATAAAGTATTGAAACTGAACTGAACTGAATAACACCAATGACGTTAAACTTATGAAAAATGTATTTAGGTTTTTGACAATCTTGTAAAATAATTCAACGGGTAATGTACGTGAAAGTGGCGATAGTGGGAAATAATCAAATGTGGTCAGGTTGTGAACGTCATCTTACTTAGAGCAAATAACAAGAATCTATGTTTGAGAGGAGGTTAGGGGCTGATACGATACCCGGTTTATTACCAGGTCTCCACAACAAGAAAAGTGTAAATGTTAAGGAAAATATTTGTAACCTACAGTAGGCTCAATCCAGTTTATGCAATGGTCAAGTTACTAAATCGATCTGACAATGTTAGTATGAAGCAGTTCTCAAAGTGGGAATATTGATCAACTAGAGGACAAAATGAAATTATGAATGATTTAGAAAACACGGAATGAGATTTTGAAAGTAATAAAATAGCGTAAGCAAGTAAAAGGTAAGGGAACAAATAGTCACAGTAAACACATTAAATGGCTCGAGAAATTGTATGGTAGAAAGATTAGAAATGGGACACTATATTTGTAAATTCTCTCTGTCTCTTTCTTTGGCACACGTGACTGTTCAAACTTTATACTCAGTGTCCTACGACGTGGGTAGAAAAATACTGTGACTAAAGTTAGCAATAAATGACTTAGTTATCTACAGAGATGACTTACTTGCGCGTGATAGTTATTGTTGTACGATAATGTTAAAACTTATCAAAGTATCAAGTAACTCTCTATGACACAAAGAATCACTATGTAAAGTTTTACAAAGTTTGAGTGAGGAAGTTTTCACATACATCTTTATGTCTCAGGAGAGAGCAAGACATCTTCTTGTGACTGTGACGCCGGTGGTAAACACGAGAAGGGTGACGTGTGTTAGTGTGGGAACTATGCAATGCGTGGTCAACATCTCTCGTTAACGACGTATTTCTGTAGTTTTTCTGCATTCCCAGCTACATTGTGAATACTCAAGAAGAAATGGAGTCCTCTTACAACTCGAGATGTCCAGGTAAATGTAAATAAGGGGTAGATAGCTTGGAGAAGATGACCTGATGTTACGGGTCTGGTCTCATTGTACAGGCTTCAGGATTAATGAAAGATATAGTGAAATATATCCTCTGATAGTGATTATTGATGGATTTGAGTGATGTGAAGAGTTTTTACTGTTGGTTAATATTGCAAATATTGAATTAGTACAGCCTACAACATTTTTGAAGAACGTATACAAGTAAATTATAATTTACCGTACGGATTAGGCCTGACTGTCCTCTTGTTAAACGTAAGTAGGGTTTATATTAGCGATGCAGTAATTTTGCGTATGTTTGTGTTTCCTTTATTATTACTGATGATTAAACTTTTGTCAAAAGTAATCTGACAAAGGAGAGAAGGACTCAAAAGTTGAAGGAAAGTGTGGGGTTAGACATAATGAGATTAAGACCTAACAATCTAGATGGGTCTTTGTGTGAGTTGTTCATAATATGGGAACAGCACAATCATACCTGCGCTTATTCATACAAAGCAAATCTGAGCCAGAGCAATGTCCGGTGATTTTACCTTATTTTAACGGAAGATGCACTTTTTTTCGGCATTGAGCACAAGATTGAGTTATCTTAAGGAATCCATTTCATCACATCACATATGCTACAGATTTTTAGTTTCTTTTTTAGTACTTGATGGCCATACCAAAGTTTTAAGTGCAGTTTACAGTCACTACCATGGGTGCCCACAGAGATATATTCAGGGGGAGCAAAAATGTATTTGTAGTGGATCAGGTTTTACATTGTAAGTCAACAGATTTGTGTTATGTTTGCTTTATTGTAAATATAGATTTACAGTTGTGATAAGAATGACTAAAATAAAAATGTTTAGCTTAATTCCAGACAAATAACTATGACCATGAATATAGCATGTGCAATATCTTTTGAAATGGAAAGGGGGCAAATGGCCCCTCATACCCCTTCCTACAAGTGCTCATGGTCTCTACACATTGCACAACACCATATAACTTTGTAATTGCACATTCAAAGCCCATCCTTCTTCTGCCATATTTTGATTACCAGGATGAAAGGAAGAGATACAATACCAGTGTGTTTGTCATAAGTATGTAATACCGAATCTTTGTACTCTCACCTTATAGATATACAGAGCTGGTCTTATATCTAACATCTTAGAAATGAGTTAATTTACAAGAATATCAGAATCAGAAAAGTAAGGGTTACTGTACATGTTTACATGCTTGAAATAATATATTTGTAATTAATTATAAAGTTTGATACTGTACTCTCAGGTTATTTGGCTTGGGATCATCATCCAGGGCACAAATAAAAAAGGATTGAGTGATACATGGTAAGGGTGTTATGTGGTAAGCTATCTCCATGCAATATTTGTACTTAAAGATAAATTTTTCAGGATGGAACAGTCTTCACATCCAATTTTTGATGATATTTGGATAGATGGCATCATAGCTTCATAATTGAATGCAAGTGTTATTTTCTCGGTGACATCGTAACATTTCTACTGGATATTGAGATATCATGAACAAGAAATTGCACAAAAGAGTGATCAAAGTCTTAAAGCTGGATAGTAGATTTCTTCATAACAGTGAGAGAGGTTTTGACTGACCTATTTACTTAAGTGGAGGGAAAGATATTGAGCTAAGGGTGAGGTTGATATAAGTGCATGGATTAAGACCAAAGATATGCAAAGTGCACATCTCCATATACAGTTTATTTTTTTTAAGTTATTAGCACTGTGATCCCCTAGTTTATAGCCCTAGGATTGCAGATATTCACTTTTGAATAGTGTAACTCGACTAAATGTCAAAATGACCCAACTTACTCATCATCACTTTGGTTCTGATACAAGAAAAATCAGGATATATACCTTGAGTTGACAGAAGATAGCCTTAATGCCTCTCACTCAACCAGTATATTAAGGTGTAATCTACAATCTACTCCTCGAAAATGAACTAGTATAAGCCAGACCTCTGCAATATTTGAATACCTATATTTTTTGCTATATTCTAACATGAAATCATAATTCAGCTGTATTTGCAGGTGTCCTTTTGCTAGATTAAAGGCTTAGACTTTCAAAGCCATATATTTTGCTAACTCCCTCAGCCTGTTGCAGTTTAGAACTCTCGAGCCTGCACATTCTAGACCTTGATACAGCCCCAAACTCCCTAGCTTATTTGCTAACACAAGTTACAGTGCAAATAAGCCTATCATGATGCAGCTCCTTTACCTGCTGTAGTCCTATTCCTTCCAAGTTTAGTGCAGCCTAGACCACATGGTACTGTTCCCAGCCTTTAGCATCCCAGATCTGGCTAAATTTCTGTGGTAGAGTAAATCTTAAACCTTCATTGTGTATTGATTGTGCAGGATCTTCATTTTATTTGATTCTGTTTCATCCATACAGCTGTGAAGCGGCTATTTCGTGAAGCCAAAGAGCTACATGAAGCCACAGAAGAGTATTTTGCCCAGCCTTTGGATGATAATCTTTTTGAGTGGCATTTCACTGTCAGGGGTCCTGCTGACTCAGAGTTTGATGGGGGTGTTTATCATGGCCGGATTATAATGCCTGCTGATTACCCTATGAAGCCTCCAAATATTATATTTTTGACGGTAAGAGAATATTTTAAGTTAGACTTTTTATGTGTTTTTTGAGTAGCTAAAATAATTACCAAAGGAGACTTTATGAGAGGAGTAACACCTTTCATCTTCTCCATTTTTTGGAGGGACTCATAAGCAATTCATACCTAATATTATTTTGATAGAATATTTTTAACAAAGAGCAAGATGGGTGTTTTTAATGAAGAGTGTCAGGGAGCAAGGTCAATACAGTAATGATAATGTTGAATTAGTTTTTATAGTATCCAGTTTATGATATATAGATATGAAACTGAGGAGTGACTGACTTCAGGGAGCTCCCTATTAATTGTTTAAATCCTTTGCATACCTCTCTAAACAATGTTGGTGAACCACATGCTTGCTAGACCCCTTATATATACGTATATATATATGGTTACCCATAAGAATGCATTTGCTCCGAGGCTATACCCCTTATATGTATGGTCACACATAAGAATGTATTTGCTTCGAGGCTATAAGAATGGAATCAGCTATTTGACTAATCAAATATTCACTCATCCTGTATACAAGCAGTGTGTTGCAAGTATTTAGGATGAATGGATATTAATTTAGTCAAATGGCTTGGTCAGTAATAATTCCACCTCAGTGGGTGGAGTTTATGGCTCACTGGTGGAGATGTTACTAAGTTATGCCTGCTGTGCTCTTTTCATAACTCAAGAAACAGTCTCTTTGCCAAACCACTTGTATTTTATCAACCATCTTTGACAAAGTTCTTATGCTTGTTTTGATGCCCCCATTCTTAGTAGGCCTTTTATCCTTCTAAAAATACGGTTCACCAGATCTCAGTACTCGTTAATATTGACCCTCATTTGCTTGTCAGATTCCCACTACTTGCTTTGTTCCATTTTTCACCCGATCCCAGTACTCATTAAGACTGACCCTCCTTTTACTTGTCAGATTCCCATAACTTACTTAACCACATGTGTTAGCAAGATCACCTCTGATTGTACTTTGTCCTTCCACCAGTTTTTCTCTGTATACCATGCTTTCTTTATCTTTTTAATTGCAGGTTCATGTCTTATGTGAACATACAAAATGTTTGCTCCTTTATCTTGCTTAAGTAAAATGGATGAAAGAATGTAAGATAATCCACATTCATTCTTTCTGTTTCCTGATAATCCACATTCATTCTTTCTGTTTCCTGTGCTGTCTTGTTACACTGTCCTTTACTTTGTCAACAACTTTTTCACAGATGTATGCATTATGCAAGCTTGTCACTTAATTCTAGACATGTATTCATAACTTTCAATTTATTTCACCTCCTCAGCCCAATGGACGGTTTGAGACCAGTAAAAAGATCTGCCTCAGTATATCAGGCCACCATCCAGAAACCTGGCAACCATCCTGGAGCATTCGCACAGCACTCTTGGCTATCATTGGGTTTATGCCTACTCCTGCTAATGGCACCATTGGCTCATTAGACTATACTGCCGGTGAACGGGCCAAATTGGCTAAAAAGTAAGAGTTTTATTAGATTATATTTCCCTGTATTGCAGCTAAAGAAATAGCATACTTTTTTTGTTTCCATACTTTTGTAGTGGGTATACTTGATACGTGGAATACTTCCAAAGAATTGAATATCCCTAGGGAGGGGAGCTATGCTCGTAGTGTGGGTATATAGGAAGATTGCAGTATTTTAGATTTATATTGGAAAGCTGTATATATTCACATGATATAATGATAGATAAAATTTTATGCAGATGAATTTGATTAAAGAATGATCTTTACATTGCCACAAAAATTTTGTAGCTTTATCATGGTATGATAGGGTGATCATTATTGTCTGTCGTCTGGAAACAATTAGTTTTCTTGCTATAACTTTAGTTTCTGTTGGCTGATTGTTATGAAATTTTAAGACAGTGATACTTGTATTAAAATACAGGCCAATAGATGGTTGCAAAAAGTTTTTAGGTTGTATTATGGTGTGACTGTGACTTTGTAGTCTATCATCTACCATCTGTAAGCAATTTCTGTAAATATTTGATGTCAGTTATCTGTTGACAGTTAGTTTCTTTGCTCTAACTTTAGTTTCTATTGACTAATTGTTATGAAATCTTAGGACAGTGGTTCTTGTATCAAATTTTAGGCCAGGTTCAGTTCTGGGGGTTGTGGCCTTTTCTGTTTCTAAAAAAAAAAGGGTTAAAAAGGGCCAATTTTCAAAGTTTAAGAGTAAGGTTGAAGTATATTTTATGTAACATTTTGAATAGGAGAAGTTAGAGTTGTTGGTTATAAGGATCATAGCCATTATGATAAGAAATAAGGGCCAAAAAGGAGCCTGCCCTTAAACATGCACAAAAGTGAGGTTATAATATAACATGATTTGTCACTGTAACCACACAGTATTGTTGCAGTAGGCAAGGCTCTTTATTTACATATAATAATGTATAATCTTCCCAAGTAGCCTCCAAAGCATGTTGTATTGTTTTGTAATGGGGATGAGTGCATTAGAATACTTAACTAAAGATATTTATTTGAATTTAGATATGTTTGATTTTGTAGATATCTCTCTGTCATGTTCATGTCATTCTCAGGTCCTTGGAGTATCAGTGTCCACAGTGTGGGTGTGTAAGTGCCCTGCTCAAGGAAAGGACAAGCGATAATAAAGAGCTTCAGGAGGAAGCCCGAGAGGTTATGGGTAAAGTTGCTGTTACAGTCAAGGTGAGATGTATTTATTTATATTTGAATTTGTATCATGTTTGCCTTTTCATTCATAAACAGGGAGAGTGTATGTACTGTACATTTCCTATACATGCAATTGCTGACCATCCTCACGCCTTCAGGTATCATAGTCCCAATTTTGAAACATTTGCTGACCTATGCATATTCTTTTAGCTGCTGTTTAAAGGAAACAGATATTGTTTAGAAGTGTGAAAAGAACAAGTTGGTTGAGGAAATTCATATTAAGGAAAGAAGTAAGGAAATTTGAAAAAATAAGAGAAGAGGAATCTGGAAAATATAGAGAAGTGGGAAACTATCAACTTTTGAAAATTAGTGGAGAGTTTAAGGAAGATGGGAAATAGTGTTGTATTGTAAGGCCTTAAAGCATTCACATGTTTTTATCATTTTTTTTTAAGCCCTTATACTCTCAGTACTGTATTTTCATAGAAAAATGCAGTTTTGCCAAATATATTCCAATATTTTTCCAAGAAAGAAAATTATTACCTCATACCAGAGGAAGTGTATGAGAAAAATCGTGTTGAGAGCTTAAAGAAAATAGCATAGTTTTTTTACAAAGGGTAAAGGATGTGTAGATGAAATTTTCTCTCTGCAAGATGGTAGCTTAAAACTATGTAGACTATTGTAGCAGAAAGATAAAAGTTGCATGCAGCTTTCATGGACTAGAAAGTGCATGTGATAGACTGAAATGCATTGTGGGAGGTACTAGCAAATATATGGTTTAGGAGAAAAGTTGCCAGATACAACAAGATCATCTGTCTATCTATCTGTATCTCTGATGCCCATTCTCTCCGGGAACTCCCTTATCCATGTGCATTTATGCCTCCCTCGTATTCGATAAAAATAGGAAAGCATGTGTAAAAGTAGATTTTAAGGTAGTTAAAAGTTTAGACATAAGCATGGTAGTAAGATGACTCTGTGATGTCACCTTTCCTTAAACACATATATGGATGGGACAGTGAGAGAGTTGAAAGTAAGAATTGAAAGTGAGGGTGCGAAGCTTGAGTTGGATAGGAAGACATGGTCATTTTTGACTAGCTTATTTGTAGAGAATTTTATTTTGCTTGGTAAGAGTGATGAGAATTTACAGATGGTGACAAGTATTATATGGTGCAAAGGAAAGAACAAAATACTTGGAGTTTGTATCTTGAACAAAAGTAAAAGAAAATGATACTGATCCACCATCTCTGGAGATCAGACACTAAGGTCATGAGATGAACCCAAATTAGACTGACAAGAGCAATTGTGAGTAAGTCTGCAATGTGGAAATGTGAACAAGTGAGTGATACGGGGATTAATTGCCGGGAGGTGCTATCTCATTGCTTCACTGTGACATCATTTGCCTGGTCATGTTGTTGCAGAGTTGTTGGGTTCCAGTGAATGAGAATTAGCTGGACTCAGTAGATATCATAATGGTCAGAGAGGGTGAAATCTTGGTGGATACTCCCCAATGTGGGGTATAAAACTTGTGGCCATTTTGTCTGAAAGTGTTCTCCCAAAGAACCAGGGGTTCTATCTGGAGGTTAAAAAAATATCCGCATATCTTTTCCTTTTATGGAAAATGAGATTTTTTCAGTTGTTCAAAAAAATGTTTACTGTAACTACATCAGGGTGTCACTTATGGAATAAGACAACATACAAGCAAGGAAGGAGGGATACAAAAAAATCCACTGTTATTAATTAGTTATTGAAGAGTTTTTGTGGACAAGAACTGTTGCCTTTCCAAATGGTAGATGAGGGTGTTATAGGGGATAACATGATTGGAAGTTTGATAAATAGGCCCATTTATCCTGAATTTTGATAAATGTCCCTCCGTGTCCACAGAGCAGCAATCTGAAGTAGAGAATTATTATTGGCACTAAATGGCGATCAAGTATAAAAAATATATATATATAATGTTATTATTATTATTTTCATTATTATTATTAATATTATGTAACCCTAAGGACCCCTTCTTTAGGGTATCTTGCAGTACAATCAGTTGCGGGGAAAGGATGGACTCCTTAGGAATGAGAAACTCTTCAGTGTTATTGTACTGTGGTGATACAACCTTGCCAAAGGTGACTTTTCACTTGTTTAGTCACAAGCAGGTGGAGTCAGATAATGCTTGAAGTAGAGAATTAAACCTCTTTTCGTGTATTCTATTACAGTTTGACAAAGAAGAAAATGCTATGGAATGAGAAATTGAATTCTTTTGTGAACTTTCAGGAAGTTGGTGAAGGAATCTTGTAAAGTCATGAATCTGTTCAAATTTTGGTGAACATGACAAAAGCAGAGTAAACAAATATTTTGTAAGGATGAATGAAAATTTGAGGGAGAATGTTGAATTGCATTGAAAAAGAGAGAACTCTATAGGAAAGAGCTGTTTGTGAAAAAAGATAAAAAGATGATGTGCCCAACATGAATGGAAGGTAGTCAGCAGAAGTTGATGAAGAACGCAACCTATACTTTATTATGTATCACTAGTATTTCTAGATCATATTTGATTTTCAGGAACATTGCTAAGGTTATCTTTTTCTTTAAGATTAGGTTCTGGAAGCATTCATGTCACTGTGATAAAGCTTTTTGTTTATAGTACAGTAATATATGTAGTGTTTGAAGAAGGTTCACTTAGGGCTGGCTTAATTGAAATGAGCTAGATGGACTTGGTTTAGTAGATTAATAAGGTAATATAATGTAATTCTTTCTGTTTTTCAAACTCTGAAAATGGAAGATGATGTTTATTGCAAAATACCATTTTATAAGAAAAAACTTGGAGGATGGGGTGATCATGTAAAAATTGTAATAGCAACCCAGTTTTCATATGCTGTTATTGAATTGTTTATTTATTGGTTTATTTATGGTCTTGACTTTGTGAATAAATGTGAAGCCTAATAAAATGTTAAACATACTCTTGTAGGTGGAAAGTAAAGAAGGAAATGAAGGTACAGCAGGAACTTCAGTGGAAGAATTCAGTAGTTTCATCAGTAGCAGCAGTAGCATTGATGACTCTCCAGTTTCAGTCAGTCAGGCCAATGAGGAGTTATCTGTTAAGACTGACTTCAGCTCACCCTCTGAACCATCATTTAATAAAGGCACAGAGTCAAATACACCTCAGGCAACCAGTCAGGCAACTCTTCCTGGCAACAGTGCTCCCAACAGTTCTCCACAAGTTCCTACAGTTGACCAGACACCTGAGATTCTGATGGAAGGTGTTGCTGCACACAATCCTGGCATGGATCCTGTTTCTTCTGCTCCTGTTTCAAATCCAGGATATTTGTATAATTTGGTGTTATCATCTGCCATTTTCTTGTTCATTGGGCTTGTTGTGCGCAGAATATTCCTTTTGGAAGGAGATACTTCAGAGGAGCTCGATGATGTTCTTCTCTGATGTGGATGAATTGTATCTTTGTGATATATCCCCTTCACAGATACTTATAGAGGTTGTATATCAAATATTATTTGCAATATAATTTTGTATATAGTATGTCACTTCCTACATGACACTTACCTCTCTCTCCACCCTTTGGTTCCCCCAACCTTTTCAGAAATGCAGTATTTAGTAGCAGTACTGTACTGCTATGTTATATGATTAAGTGATTTGTTAGAGACAGTTGATATTCTTTATATTATATATTTCTACATCCTGGTCAGTCAGTACTTATGTTTATTATGTAAATCACTTTTGACCAATATATTGTGCTGCATTCCACTATTTTGAGATACAAAATAATGTATTAATTTGTGAACTTGACATGTTTGTAGTAAATGCTAGGGTTGAAGCTATGATAGTCATTAATGCTTATTTTTGTGAAAACTTTAAAAGCACTACTGTAATCGAACATATATGATCATATATGAAGCCTAAGGATATAATTTTATTAAAGTCAAGTGAACATATTCAAATGAAGAAAGTGTTTTGGTATAGATATTGAAGTTGCAAATGAAGATGCATGTCATAAAGATGGCTTTCTGTTGAAGCTTTTCCCTACAGAGAAGACTTTGAATATCACTAATTGATTGGAAGCTGAATGATACAAGTCTCTCTCTCTCTCTCTCTCTCTCTCTCTCTCTCTCTCTCTCTCTCTCTCTCTCTCTCTCTCTCTCTCTCTCT
>JAUTYZ010213380.1:0-10531 GCA_032273725.1 Panulirus interruptus
CCTTTTGCGCTACCGCTCGCACGATGAGCTCTGCTTGCGTAATGAATTCGCGGCTGGTAGCGGCGGCATTGAAAAACGGAATCTAGTGACCACGGCTGTCAGGGTACATTATTTTTTCTTTGTGTGGACTTTTCAGTGTCATCAGAGTTTTGTTCATCAACTGGCATTAATTTCTAAGGAATAGATGTGACATTTGGCCTTCCTGCCATCGCTTGGCGTCAACCCCCTTCCGTAGAATCGAAAAAAACCGTTCGTGTGGACAGCTCCTCAAGCGGCCGGGCCAGTGTTCCCGTGCGGGTCCCTTGAGTAGTACGTACGTTAGGCGAGACGTGACACAAAGGGGGCGCCGCTGCGCCTCTCATTACGGAACCTCCACTCTTTACGGAAAGTTTATTTACGTACTATGCAGCTTCGATTTACTGAAAATACACACTAAGGAGCTTTGATTTACGGAAAACCTGTTTACGTACCAAGGAGCTCCGATTTACAGACCAGGATCATGTACCAGCTTAGTGCGGAAAAATGCCTTGATCTTCGGATGTGTAAGGAAATTATGAGTTATCATTTGCAGACATTCAGACGAAGCGGTCGGTGCCTCAGACGACGCCCATCAGAGAGCTCCACATGATCTCATATATCCTACCTCGTTGTATCGGCAGATCCTGCGAGCGAATCGTTTTGAGAGACGTGTCTTTGTGCGAGTATCTAGGTAACGCCTTGGACCAGAAAGAAAACGAGAATTATCCTTCTCCGTTTGGTACATGTTAGGAGTATTAGCAGATGAGATGAGAAGGGGGTCCAACTCACAGGGGCCCCCTTTCTGAAAATGGTCCAGCCCAAGAGTTCCCCTTCCTTAAGGGGAGGGGGGGGAAGAGTTGCTCAATTACTTCCATATTTCAGAAATATTTTACTAAAGTATTTCTATTACATTAACCCTACCCCACTTAAACATATTTTCAGCTTTAGATTTATCTATAAATGCGCGTTTTCAATACCTTATTTTTCAATTTTTGAGCCTCTGTGGGGGGAGGGGGGCTTAAGATGTTAGCGCAGAGAGCCCATATTTTTTGCAGGATTTTTTCTTATAGATCCACAGTTTTTCCGCACTACCCCGATATGAATATCAAAAACAGTGTAAAAACGATCCCCCCTAGTGTTAAGGCATGGAGAGGAATGAACTACCTGTTAAGGCAAGAAGGGTTCTGACTACATGATCATGGTGCCATGAGAAAATGGTGCGGGGAAATAAAGGTGTACTTTCTTCCGTAAAGAAATAACCTAAGTGAGTAGTAAAGATACAAGTTCAGCAAAGACGAGGGTTTAGCAAGTGTTGTGTAGAAAAGATTACAAAGGGTGTAAGGAAGTTGAGATGTGAGGATATTTTGAAAACAGAACTCTAGTAAAAATAACACAAAGACTCATAGGGCTACTTTAAGTTAGCCTTCGTGATTCCCGGGTGAGCTAAAGATCAACGATGTCTATACATCCTGTTATTGCAGCCATAAGTTTGACGGGCTCCCACTGTGGAGGGAAGTTGAGGGTGCTGGAAGGGCATCACAGTTTGGTTTATCCTTACAATGGTGCTATCAACAATACATCTTGTGCCCCATATCTTCATCTTCCAGCTCGTGCTGCCAGATTCCTCCACGTTATAGTAGGTGCCTCTCATTAAAGTGTTGAAAGAGATATTTTGACGGTACAGCACAAATTCCAACATACGGCCGTCAATGATCACAGTTTCCAGACACTCTACCACGACATTAACGTTGAAGTCGTCATAACTTTCAACCAACACATCTATACCATCGTCATCCTCATTTTCAACGCAATTTTCGTCATAAACAAATTCAGTTCTCTGGTCAACACTTTCTTCCACGACTTCATCCTCTTCCTGACTCTCAACGACGTCATCGAGTCTGTCGTCGACCCACTTTTCCTCATTCTCGTCCACGTGGTGAACCACAACCTCATCCTCTTCCTGACTCTCATCGACGTCATCGAGTCGGTCGTCGATCCACTTTTCCTCATTCTCGTCCACGTGGTGAACCACAACCTCATCCTCTTCCTGACTCTCAACGATGTCATCGAATCTGTCGTCGATCTTATTTTCAACCCAGTTTTCCTCGTTATCCAAATTTTCGTCCACATGCTGAACCATGACCTCATCCTCTTCCTGACTCTCAACGACCTCATCGACTCGATCGTTATTGTTGTTATTCTCAACTTCCGTTCTCTGCTGGCGTTGTCTGACCCACAATCTTCTAGAGAAGATCAAGCATAACAAGATCAGTATTAGGGACAAGACATCCAAGCAAATTGTACACTGCCCCAAGACTGCCATTAGTCTACTGATGTACATCACTTGCTGCACAGGCTTGGCAGCCAGCTCCCTCAGGACCATCACATTCTGGAGAACAGAAAAGATTTCCAGCAAGTCTCACACTGGATGGTGTACGTCAGGGATATTCACAGGTATAGTGAAGCGCTCAGATTCTAGGTATCCCAAGAACGGAAAGTAAATAGCGTGGCTTTGGTAATGCCTTTCCCTCAGAAGGGAGACCAGCCTTGACTGCTCCTCCAGTAGAACATTTAGCAGGATAAACAGCCCAAGGAAAACTCCCATCATAAAGCAGAACACACCCACTACAGCGTATATCACTCTCATTGTTGACGAAATAGATAATAGGTAATTGCTTGTTTGGTTGTTGATATGTTTTTCTATGCTGCACATTAACTTATGTACTAGATGGAAATATAGTGGAAGCTTTCCCGAACACAGGTTGAAGACTATAGTGAAGATATAGGTATTAGTGAAGACGTGCACACTAGTGTTATAGTGTAGTTATACTTATTAGTTTCGTGAATATGTTTGATTTTCTATTATCAATAATATGCCCACTAATGTCCTTGTAGTGAAGTCTTGCTTACTAGTTCTCCTGTAACACTCATGCATACTATTTACCTTGTAGTGAAGATATGCCCATTAGTTCTGTATTGAACTAATGTGTACTTAGAGCTCTCGCACTGAACTTATCCATACTAGTTGTACTATAGACAAGTTATGCATAACCAGTTATTTCGTAGTAAATGCATGTTTACTAGTTCACTAGTTCACTGCTAGTGAATATTTATAAGATTTCATGTAAGAAGCTATGCTTACAGATTTCTTATGAAGATGTGCCTGTAGTGGAGTTGATAGCCACCTGGTTCTATAATAAGTCTTTGTCAAATAGTCCTTGTAGTAAGGTATGGCAGTTCGATTTTATATAGTTCAGCTATGCCTTCTGGATATGAAGGTTAAGATTCTTCACCTTCATATCCCGATTCCTTCACTACATCTTCACTAAAGTTGTAGTGAAAAAAAAAGTATAATGAAAATAAGTTTGCAGTATACGTAAGATTTTAGTAATGATGACTGTGTAGTGAGGATGATAGTGTGGTGCAGAAAACGGTGTAGTGAAGGTAAAGATGCAATGAAGTTAACAGTGTGGTGAAGATAAGGGTGTAGTGAACATGAAATTTTAGTGAATATATAATTCAGTAAAGATTAGCCCGTAGTATACGCTGATGTTCTTTGTAACGTAAAAGTGTTTATCGATGATAACCGTAAAGATAACCAAAATGAACCCAGATTAGGGCCTTAGCTGCCCGTGCCGTCTCAGCTAATAAAAAAAAAGTACTCTGAAGATAAAAGAGTAATTGAGAACTTTCTTATCTTGCAGTGAGGACATGCACACTAGTTCTCCCATAGTGGAGTAATGCTTAGTTTCATGAATATGTATAATTTTCTATTTTTGACATTATGCATTCTAATTCTCCTTAATGAAGTTATGTCCACTAGTTTTTCTTACTAGTTTTCCTGTAATGTTTATGCATAATAGTTACCTTGTAGTGAAGATGAGCTTACTAGTTCTGCAATGCCTAGTAAACGTATGCTTAATAGTTTTGCTATAGCAAAGTTCTTTTGTAGTGAAGGCATTCATACCAGTCAACTTGTAGTGCACTAGCCTGCTAGCTGTCTCTCTTTTATGTAAATTATGTTTAATAGCTTTCATGAAAGAAGTTATGCCTACATATTTTTGATGAAGATGGGCATTCTAATCTCTCTGTAGTGATGGTATAACAAAAAGGTTTCTCCTATCGGTGATAGCCACTGATCTTCAATGTCTTTGCCCATTTGTCATACTGGAATGATGTTATGCCAATTACTTCCCTTGTAGTAAGGTTATGGCAGCTCGCTCATATGGTTAAGTTATACCATGCCCACTGGTTTTCCTGTAGTACAGCCTTCTGTGTACCTTATAGTGAAAATATGCCGACCAGGTTGCACTTTTTTGTTAATATATGCCAATTAACTTTCTCGTGGGCAATGTATGCCTTCTAATTCTGCTCTAATGATAAAGGAAAACAGAATGAATTCAATTCTGATATCATGAAAACAAAATGAACCTACTTACAAGGAGATAAAGCCATTTTGTGGTTGAAGGTAACAATGTAGTGAAGATAAGCAGGAAGAATCTTCCCGCTTTCTTCACTTCATCTTTAGTGAAAATGTAGTGAAAATGAGTTTGTAGTAATGTTGTAGCAAGGTTGAGAATGTGGTGTAGATAACGGTGTAATGAGGGTAACGGTGAAATGAAGTGTTGTGAAGATAACGCTGTAGTGAAGATGAGTCTTTAGTGAACATAACGGAAGATGGTGTAGCATGGATGGCCTTTGACCTGACTGATATGGTTCAATAATTAAGGGAAATTCGGTTTCTCTTAGTTAAAATGATGGTGTAGAGAAGATGAATAAGGGTGTAGGGAAGATAAATGTGCATTCAGTGCATGGGTATATTGAAGATAGAGCTGTAATAAATATGACACACAGTGAAGATGTCCTTTGACCTGACTGATAGCCGTTTACCGAGGTTAGCTTTTAGTTAAGGTGAGGATATATCAAAACAAAGGTGCAGTGAAGATATAAATGTAGATAATATGGCCTATGCCCTGATCAATATAGCTCGTGCCTAGTGGGGTGAGAGAGGTAGCAGGACGTGGGGGCTGAGGGGTAGGGTGAACATGATGAGGTTAGGTAGGTTTGTTATGCTGGCAGCTTATCATAAATGTTTACCACAGGCAGAAAAAATTATGATAATTAATGATAGAAGTAATGATTAATGGAAAATACCGGATTCATTGTATTCCACAGTTAACATTCTTAAACAGAACAAGTGCTTCGGTGGATCTTTCTTATTTTCCTTCCACAATCTCATCATTTACGTACAACCTGATCCATTCCGTAAAATTCAGCGGAATTCAAATAGAAGTAGATATATATATTTATATTACACCCTTTGATGCATCATTATCCGTAAGTCAGTCCCTTACTATTTCAAAAGAAAGCTATAATACTCTTTTTTTAACATAGGGTTATCAATGTGGTTGAAAAAGTTAATTAATTAGGGAAAACACGTTCCTAACTTAGCAATTAATGCATGACATTTTACCACTATGATATTTGTCTTAAACAGCGTACAGGTCGCATGACATCTGACATAACTCACCTCCTGAAGGTGCAGCCGGCGCTGGCATGATAATACGATGATCGACACAACCACCAGAGTCCGACAACCACACCAGACGATAACCAAGACGATACCTTTTAACCCCACACTCCCCAGAACCACTCAGGTTACCGAAGGATTTATTACTGTCGACTTCAACCAGAGCATCGGCTTTTCAATTTCCTCCCCATCCTTTATTTGGGATAATAAAAGCTTTCAACAGAGAGAAACAATTTCGAAAGTATATATTGATGGCAAACTTTACTTTCCAGTATTCACCAATATATTCCCACTGAGGAGAACAATATCGCCTTGAGACCACATAATGCCTCGCCAATATAACTTTACTCGGGAGGCATCGCGCCATAAAGAGACCTCTAAGTGCACTAAAAAGTTTCGCAGAAAATCACGTTATCCAGCGGTAAAGCTCTCAGCATCTCTACACATCTCCAAATTCGTGAATTTGGAGACAAATTTATTTTTTCTGGAAAATGGGGCCACACATCACCGCTTCAAGGCACATTTGGAAGCTATCTACACATTCTCCATTCTGACCCACAAAACCGGTAATATAGATCAGTCATGTTTATTGGCCTTGAAGATCAGAGTAAAAGGCAAGTCAGTCATTCGAACTCAACGGTTTCAGTGACTTGCCGAACAGATGTTGGGACGTCACGCCAGGATCGTACGTTTAGTCTCTCCTCCCAGCCGGTGATGTCGGTATAAGGACAAACGAAATCTAAGAACGCTGTCATCGAGGACGTATATCAACTTTCTTTCATACAGCGTTACTTGAGTAGTTTTTGATGAACGCTAAAGTACAGAACTACGAACTAAGAAATTTTGCTTTGGGAATCTAAGATATATTTTTTCTTAGAAAATACCGAAAATTTATACTTAAGCAGATGCAAAAATTAGATCGCAAATACACATAGATATGTTACGAGAAGTGTATGGATGAAATAAGTAAGCAGAGCTAAGACATGCTCCACATGTAAACATGAAACCCTCTGTACGGGTTTTACCAACCTCTCTGTTAAACTTGTACACTCCTGAAGCATTTCTTCATCATATTTGGTTCATCTGAAATATATCCTACTCTTCCTGGGGCTTCCATGGCTGGGACTCGCGTAAAGCTTACATCTGTCTTTCAGACCAAAGCCACGTCAGTATCAAAACATGAAAGGCTTTTCTATCGTACCACAAACAATGAATGGGTTCACCTCCGTCCTTTCATACATAAGCTCTGGTTAGGATTCCCATACTGAGCATAGTGGAAAAAGCGAGCCTGTTCAGACTATCGCAAGAGACTTGTAATATTTATGATTAAAAGAAAAATTAGGTAAATAACGACCCAAAATTCTGGGCATATATCTTATGGCGATTATACGGAGTAACTTACACACTTACTGGTAATCTTTGACACTCAGAGGCAGTTCGTTATTTACACTTTTTTCTCGACTTTTTCATATACCATTGTACATAACAGACTTACAGTAATATTTCTAGAATAATATTTTACCTGTAAGTGAATTATAAAGAAACCTTCCCACCTCCGTCCCACGGATACCATACAAAACCAGCCATAGATTAAAGTATATGGTAGCGTTGTGTAGTTCCCAACACAGATTGAGAAATATACGTTTAGAATACAACGTGAAAGCTATGAATGTTGATGTCCCAGGGGAGGTACGTCGAGGGAAGCGCGTTTTATAAAGATGGACCGAGGATTGTTGCAGGGACACTTTTTGTGGCCCAGGAGGGTGTATTTTGTGGCCCAGAAGAATGTATTTAGTGGCCCAGGAGGGTGTATTTGGTCGCCCGGGAGGGTGTATTTTGTGGCCCAGGCGGGTGTAATCTGAGGCAGGAGCTGGGAGCCATGACTGCCGTGCAGGATGTTGGAGTTAAGGGGAAGCAAGAGACCCTCAACCCTCAGGACATCCACCAGGACAAGAGGAACCAAATGTCTGTCATCCGTGGAGTTGGAGGAACGAAATGCCAAGAGCTTTATCGCCTCGGTCCAGGATGACGACAGAGCGAATACCGTACAGTTAAAGCAGTGTTGTAACAGGGACGAAGTCAAATACAGAGGGAAATGGTAAGAAACAGGACAGTAGAAGATGGTCGTGCTTTAGAAAGTGATGTACAAGTTGATGATGAAATCAAATTCAAAAGAAAAGAGTGACAATGAAGATAATGTGGATTATCTAATACGGAAGATCTCGAGTCCAAAGCAATCACAGGTGAGTAGGAAGCTACTTTAGAAGTAAATGAAATATATAGTAAGTATCCTTTTGGTAAAATTCATGTAATTTGAAATTCGACTGTGATAACCGGAACATCCAAACATCATGATGAAATGTTAAAGTTGAGAAACGTTCATCATCGGGATTTCATAAGAAAATGGATTAGACGATGATTTAAGAATATCTAAACTAAGCTACATCTGAGGACAGTTGCAAAGATCCTGCTTGCTTATCTGATACGATGAACCTCGACCACTGACCTGCTGCATAGAGACAAACTCATGTTGACACATACACACACTTACGAGAGCCTAGTTACAGTGAGACGCTAGACGCCATAGATTTGTTCAGCAGGTAAGAAAGAAGAAGAATGGGTAACTTGATCACAATCTTTAAGCTCTTACGCTAGTATCATGATCTCAGCAGTGATCTTTTCTCTGAAAATGCAGTGATAGAAAAACCAGAAGCCATTATGTGAAATTAAGCGAGAAACATTACTATAAAAAATGTAAAGAAGTACTTCTATAGTATGAGTTGTGGACCAATGTGCAAGCCGCAGAAAAGTTTAAAAAGTTGTGCAACAGTAGAGAAAATTCAAAAGATGGAACTCCACGAATGATGAACGCCCTACCCGTACTAAACAAATAGGTAATTTCACACACACACGCACACAAACACATTACTTACATACACAGCCCCAGGTCTTGTAATTAACCCAACAATACACCATGGCTGCAGTTTGTATACATTGTCATTTATGGTCCACTGTCCTCTGCAGGAGCTACTGTCCTGCCCCTGGTGGCAGAACCCAGAACATCTGGCACATCACTGCACCTCTGCTTTCAGTATCTTCACATCATCTAACGAGGAATATGTTTGGACATCTTCAGCATTGTTAAGATACTCTTTTTTTTTGGGGGGGAAAGAAATAATTAGCACAAACCAAACGTTAAAGAGACTGGCAGCTGTAGTGTGGTGGGGGCTGTGGCGGCCCTCATACCTGGTCAGTAGCCAGGGGCAGTGGTAGGAAGACCAGGAGAGTGTCTCCAGGTGTACCCCAGCACTACCTGACACGCCAGGCAACCACTCTACCAAACTATTGGTTCAGGGACGACCAGTCATGGCTACCATACCTTACACCTACTGAACTATAGCATCGGGCCAAGGGCAACCAGTCATAGGCGTCCTACAAAACACCAGTGCAACCAAGGTATCTGTCAAGAAATAACCAACTATATGTAGCTGCCACTATACATCAGCTCAACCAAAATATAGTTCCAGGCGTAACCAAGCATAGCTCCTGCCATGCATCAAATCAACTAAGCCATCACCCTGGTCTCAACCAATATTCTACCACACCAGTTCAACCAAACCATCATCTACGACACAACCATCTAACAAAGCCACACCATTCGTCGAGTCAACAAGTCAGTTTATAGTTTAAACTGCAACTAATTACAGCTGTCAAACCACACACCTTTTTCGTCTAAGCCAGCCAGCCAAACAAGGTATGCAAGCCAGCGCGATCAGTTCTTAACGTCCTCGGTGGGAAAGGAGTGGACGAAGGTACAAGGCTGAACTGGAACGTGGGAATGAGCAGAGCTGTGGGTGACGCCCGGGGAAGAAAAAGGGAGTATATGAAAAGGGGAGAAAAATGGAGTAGGCGTTTCCATGAACGGGTGTTTTATTTATATATATAAAAATGAAGTGTGGGTGACTTAAAGAGAATTGGATGTTGAAGGATATGAGTAATGAATTCCTGTAAAATATAACGGAGGAGAATAATGCCAGGAGTTGAAGTGGGAAGGAGGAGAGACGCCAGAGAGTGTTTGAATAGATCTAGCTCTCACCCAAGAATTCCATTGATCACTGCTCTTCAAAATATAACAATGGTCGGGTCTACAAACGGCCGTAATTGTATGCGTGCTGCTGGAGGAGGAAGCCTGGCTGTGTTGGTGTACAAGATACTGTGGCTGTGGGAGAGGAAGGTGACTGTGATTTTCCTGCTGTGGTGGAGGGACTGTGGTTCTCCTGCGGTAGTGGAAGAAATGCGGTTGTGCTGGTGAAGTGGAGGGACTGTGGTTGTGCTAGTGTAGTGGCGGGACTATGGTCGTTCTAGTATAGTGAAAGGTCTGAACTTTTCCTGGCGTTAGGAGGATTGTGGTTGGTTTAGTACAATGAAAAAAAAAAACTTTGGTTGTATTCTTGTAAGGGTAATTCCAGTCTTTTACACATAGAGTTATTCTATGAAGACGAGGATGAACGTACCTACCACCCAACAAAACAGGGTACTTCAGGTGAAAAATCGACGCCAGTGTAAAGACATTGTAGATGACTATTCACAAGCGGATTCGGGCCCTCGTCTGCTCTATCCTGCGGAGGGCTACCACATCCTCCCCCACCATTACCACACACTCTCACCCTGGCCACCACACCCTCTCTCAACACCACCACTTCCTCCCTCCCTGGCTACCACACCCTCCTTCACAACCACCACTCCTTCCCTCCCTCCCTCCCTCCCTCACTCCCTCCTTAGCCACCACAAATCTCTTTCACCGCAACCACTCCTTCTCCCCTGGTCACCATACCCTGAACGGAGAAATGGCCTTATTCAGTGGTAGAACCGCTCACTCCCTCCATTTACCCTCTTCATACCTCGCATATTGCCAGCACATCCTTCCCGCTCAACATTTGAGTATTTTTCCAAAAAATTTATAACCCAAGCAGCCAGCAGATT